>CAXHKG010000101.1:0-37865 GCA_964016985.1 Anodontia alba
TTCGAGTTCTAGCCGTTGAAAGTTGGTATTTTTCAATGTTTGACCCCTAATAACTTACTAACGGATAGCCCGAATTTTCTGGAAAATAGCACACAATGTAACTATGGTCCTAAAGCATCTTTTGGCACCAGTTCCAATCCAATCGGTGAAGGTCACCTTTAGTCAATTTCAATCTCTTTGTTCATCAGACGACTCCTACAGACCCATTTCGAGTCCTTATATCTCCACGTGTACTGCATGCAGCGCACTCCTATTTGGCCCAGTTGTGAACCTTCCTACCACCTATAAACCCTGTAAAAAGCGCACCCGTTTGTTGCGAATTAATAGAGTTATTACGGTTTTACCGTTTTCCCGCCCATATTTCCATAGGGCGCAATGTAAAATTGATGACCCGTTTTCACCAGGACGCTTTGCCCCGATTCCCTTGACTACCCTGTACGTTTGTAGGCATAAGTGGTCTGCGCATGCGCATGTATTTGCAGCGCCATAGGTGCTTTCCTCTGCCTGCTACAGGCGTAAAACCGTTTATTTAATGAATGTTTGGCGGCCCATATTGGGTGCGCTTTTGTATTTACCCCTACCATATTTTGCAGGCTTGTTGGTATGGATGAGGGCTACATACGTTCTAAATTTCAGCCAAATCGGACGACAAATAAGTGAGTTATTAGGGCTCAAAATTCTGGATATTCCTCAACAACTTTGGACAGCTTATTTGATCAAAACTGACCTTCACCGATCGGAATGAAATTGGTGCCAGTTGAAAGGCCTGGGGCCATGGGTCGCTGGGGCCACCTGCCCAAAAATTCTTAGAGCCTCGTTTTCGAGTTCTAGCCGTTGAAAGTTGGTATTTTTCAATGTTTGACCCCTAATAACTTACTAACGGATAGCCCGAATTTTCTGGAAAATAGCACACAATGTAACTATGGTCCTAAAGCATCTTTTGGCACCAGTTCCAATCCAATCGGTGAAGGTCACCTTTAGTCAATTTCAATCTCTTTGTTCATCAGACGACTCCTACAGACCCATTTCGAGTCCTTATATCTCCACGTGTACTGCATGCAGCGCACTCCTATTTGGCCCAGTTGTGAACCTTCCTACCACCTATAAACCCTGTAAAAAGCGCACCCGTTTGTTGCGAATTAATAGAGTTATTACGGTTTTACCGTTTTCCCGCCCATATTTCCATAGGGCGCAATGTAAAATTGATGACCCGTTTTCACCAGGACGCTTTGCCCCGATTCCCTTGACTACCCTGTACGTTTGTAGGCATAAGTGGTCTGCGCATGCGCATGTATTTGCAGCGCCATAGGTGCTTTCCTCTGCCTGCTACAGGCGTAAAACCGTTTATTTAATGAATGTTTGGCGGCCCATATTGGGTGCGCTTTTGTATTTACCCCTACCATATTTTGCAGGCTTGTTGGTATGGATGAGGGCTACATACGTTCTAAATTTCAGCCAAATCGGACGACAAATAAGTGAGTTATTAGGGCTCAAAATTCTGGATATTCCTCAACAACTTTGGACAGCTTATTTGATCAAAACTGACCTTCACCGATCGGAATGAAATTGGTGCCAGTTGAAAGGCCTGGGGCCATGGGTCGCTGGGGCCACCTGCCCAAAAATTCTTAGAGCCTCGTTTTCGAGTTCTAGCCGTTGAAAGTTGGTATTTTTCAATGTTTGACCCCTAATAACTTACTAACGGATAGCCCGAATTTTCTGGAAAATAGCACACAATGTAACTATGGTCCTAAAGCATCTTTTGGCACCAGTTCCAATCCAATCGGTGAAGGTCACCTTTAGTCAATTTCAATCTCTTTGTTCATCAGACGACTCCTACAGACCCATTTCGAGTCCTTATATCTCCACGTGTACTGCATGCAGCGCACTCCTATTTGGCCCAGTTGTGAACCTTCCTACCACCTATAAACCCTGTAAAAAGCGCACCCGTTTGTTGCGAATTAATAGAGTTATTACGGTTTTACCGTTTTCCCGCCCATATTTCCATAGGGCGCAATGTAAAATTGATGACCCGTTTTCACCAGGACGCTTTGCCCCGATTCCCTTGACTACCCTGTACGTTTGTAGGCATAAGTGGTCTGCGCATGCGCATGTATTTGCAGCGCCATAGGTGCTTTCCTCTGCCTGCTACAGGCGTAAAACCGTTTATTTAATGAATGTTTGGCGGCCCATATTGGGTGCGCTTTTGTATTTACCCCTACCATATTTTGCAGGCTTGTTGGTATGGATGAGGGCTACATACGTTCTAAATTTCAGCCAAATCGGACGACAAATAAGTGAGTTATTAGGGCTCAAAATTCTGGATATTCCTCAACAACTTTGGACAGCTTATTTGATCAAAACTGACCTTCACCGATCGGAATGAAATTGGTGCCAGTTGAAAGGCCTGGGGCCATGGGTCGCTGGGGCCACCTGCCCAAAAATTCTTAGAGCCTCGTTTTCGAGTTCTAGCCGTTGAAAGTTGGTATTTTTCAATGTTTGACCCCTAATAACTTACTAACGGATAGCCCGAATTTTCTGGAAAATAGCACACAATGTAACTATGGTCCTAAAGCATCTTTTGGCACCAGTTCCAATCCAATCGGTGAAGGTCACCTTTAGTCAATTTCAATCTCTTTGTTCATCAGACGACTCCTACAGACCCATTTCGAGTCCTTATATCTCCACGTGTACTGCATGCAGCGCACTCCTATTTGGCCCAGTTGTGAACCTTCCTACCACCTATAAACCCTGTAAAAAGCGCACCCGTTTGTTGCGAATTAATAGAGTTATTACGGTTTTACCGTTTTCCCGCCCATATTTCCATAGGGCGCAATGTAAAATTGATGACCCGTTTTCACCAGGACGCTTTGCCCCGATTCCCTTGACTACCCTGTACGTTTGTAGGCATAAGTGGTCTGCGCATGCGCATGTATTTGCAGCGCCATAGGTGCTTTCCTCTGCCTGCTACAGGCGTAAAACCGTTTATTTAATGAATGTTTGGCGGCCCATATTGGGTGCGCTTTTGTATTTACCCCTACCATATTTTGCAGGCTTGTTGGTATGGATGAGGGCTACATACGTTCTAAATTTCAGCCAAATCGGACGACAAATAAGTGAGTTATTAGGGCTCAAAATTCTGGATATTCCTCAACAACTTTGGACAGCTTATTTGATCAAAACTGACCTTCACCGATCGGAATGAAATTGGTGCCAGTTGAAAGGCCTGGGGCCATGGGTCGCTGGGGCCACCTGCCCAAAAATTCTTAGAGCCTCGTTTTCGAGTTCTAGCCGTTGAAAGTTGGTATTTTTCAATGTTTGACCCCTAATAACTTACTAACGGATAGCCCGAATTTTCTGGAAAATAGCACACAATGTAACTATGGTCCTAAAGCATCTTTTGGCACCAGTTCCAATCCAATCGGTGAAGGTCACCTTTAGTCAATTTCAATCTCTTTGTTCATCAGACGACTCCTACAGACCCATTTCGAGTCCTTATATCTCCACGTGTACTGCATGCAGCGCACTCCTATTTGGCCCAGTTGTGAACCTTCCTACCACCTATAAACCCTGTAAAAAGCGCACCCGTTTGTTGCGAATTAATAGAGTTATTACGGTTTTACCGTTTTCCCGCCCATATTTCCATAGGGCGCAATGTAAAATTGATGACCCGTTTTCACCAGGACGCTTTGCCCCGATTCCCTTGACTACCCTGTACGTTTGTAGGCATAAGTGGTCTGCGCATGCGCATGTATTTGCAGCGCCATAGGTGCTTTCCTCTGCCTGCTACAGGCGTAAAACCGTTTATTTAATGAATGTTTGGCGGCCCATATTGGGTGCGCTTTTGTATTTACCCCTACCATATTTTGCAGGCTTGTTGGTATGGATGAGGGCTACATACGTTCTAAATTTCAGCCAAATCGGACGACAAATAAGTGAGTTATTAGGGCTCAAAATTCTGGATATTCCTCAACAACTTTGGACAGCTTATTTGATCAAAACTGACCTTCACCGATCGGAATGAAATTGGTGCCAGTTGAAAGGCCTGGGGCCATGGGTCGCTGGGGCCACCTGCCCAAAAATTCTTAGAGCCTCGTTTTCGAGTTCTAGCCGTTGAAAGTTGGTATTTTTCAATGTTTGACCCCTAATAACTTACTAACGGATAGCCCGAATTTTCTGGAAAATAGCACACAATGTAACTATGGTCCTAAAGCATCTTTTGGCACCAGTTCCAATCCAATCGGTGAAGGTCACCTTTAGTCAATTTCAATCTCTTTGTTCATCAGACGACTCCTACAGACCCATTTCGAGTCCTTATATCTCCACGTGTACTGCATGCAGCGCACTCCTATTTGGCCCAGTTGTGAACCTTCCTACCACCTATAAACCCTGTAAAAAGCGCACCCGTTTGTTGCGAATTAATAGAGTTATTACGGTTTTACCGTTTTCCCGCCCATATTTCCATAGGGCGCAATGTAAAATTGATGACCCGTTTTCACCAGGACGCTTTGCCCCGATTCCCTTGACTACCCTGTACGTTTGTAGGCATAAGTGGTCTGCGCATGCGCATGTATTTGCAGCGCCATAGGTGCTTTCCTCTGCCTGCTACAGGCGTAAAACCGTTTATTTAATGAATGTTTGGCGGCCCATATTGGGTGCGCTTTTGTATTTACCCCTACCATATTTTGCAGGCTTGTTGGTATGGATGAGGGCTACATACGTTCTAAATTTCAGCCAAATCGGACGACAAATAAGTGAGTTATTAGGGCTCAAAATTCTGGATATTCCTCAACAACTTTGGACAGCTTATTTGATCAAAACTGACCTTCACCGATCGGAATGAAATTGGTGCCAGTTGAAAGGCCTGGGGCCATGGGTCGCTGGGACCACCTGCCCAAAAATTCTTAGAGCCTCGTTTTCGAGTTCTAGCCGTTGAAAGTTGGTATTTTTCAATGTTTGACCCCTAATAACTTACTAACGGATAGCCCGAATTTTCTGGAAAATAGCACACAATGTAACTATGGTCCTAAAGCATCTTTTGGCACCAGTTCCAATCCAATCGGTGAAGGTCACCTTTAGTCAATTTCAATCTCTTTGTTCATCAGACGACTCCTACAGACCCATTTCGAGTCCTTATATCTCCACGTGTACTGCATGCAGCGCACTCCTATTTGGCCCAGTTGTGAACCTTCCTACCACCTATAAACCCTGTAAAAAGCGCACCCGTTTGTTGCGAATTAATAGAGTTATTACGGTTTTACCGTTTTCCCGCCCATATTTCCATAGGGCGCAATGTAAAATTGATGACCCGTTTTCACCAGGACGCTTTGCCCCGATTCCCTTGACTACCCTGTACGTTTGTAGGCATAAGTGGTCTGCGCATGCGCATGTATTTGCAGCGCCATAGGTGCTTTCCTCTGCCTGCTACAGGCGTAAAACCGTTTATTTAATGAATGTTTGGCGGCCCATATTGGGTGCGCTTTTGTATTTACCCCTACCATATTTTGCAGGCTTGTTGGTATGGATGAGGGCTACATACGTTCTAAATTTCAGCCAAATCGGACGACAAATAAGTGAGTTATTAGGGCTCAAAATTCTGGATATTCCTCAACAACTTTGGACAGCTTATTTGATCAAAACTGACCTTCACCGATCGGAATGAAATTGGTGCCAGTTGAAAGGCCTGGGGCCATGGGTCGCTGGGGCCACCTGCCCAAAAATTCTTAGAGCCTCGTTTTCGAGTTCTAGCCGTTGAAAGTTGGTATTTTTCAATGTTTGACCCCTAATAACTTACTAACGGATAGCCCGAATTTTCTGGAAAATAGCACACAATGTAACTATGGTCCTAAAGCATCTTTTGGCACCAGTTCCAATCCAATCGGTGAAGGTCACCTTTAGTCAATTTCAATCTCTTTGTTCATCAGACGACTCCTACAGACCCATTTCGAGTCCTTATATCTCCACGTGTACTGCATGCAGCGCACTCCTATTTGGCCCAGTTGTGAACCTTCCTACCACCTATAAACCCTGTAAAAAGCGCACCCGTTTGTTGCGAATTAATAGAGTTATTACGGTTTTACCGTTTTCCCGCCCATATTTCCATAGGGCGCAATGTAAAATTGATGACCCGTTTTCACCAGGACGCTTTGCCCCGATTCCCTTGACTACCCTGTACGTTTGTAGGCATAAGTGGTCTGCGCATGCGCATGTATTTGCAGCGCCATAGGTGCTTTCCTCTGCCTGCTACAGGCGTAAAACCGTTTATTTAATGAATGTTTGGCGGCCCATATTGGGTGCGCTTTTGTATTTACCCCTACCATATTTTGCAGGCTTGTTGGTATGGATGAGGGCTACATACGTTCTAAATTTCAGCCAAATCGGACGACAAATAAGTGAGTTATTAGGGCTCAAAATTCTGGATATTCCTCAACAACTTTGGACAGCTTATTTGATCAAAACTGACCTTCACCGATCGGAATGAAATTGGTGCCAGTTGAAAGGCCTGGGGCCATGGGTCGCTGGGGCCACCTGCCCAAAAATTCTTAGAGCCTCGTTTTCGAGTTCTAGCCGTTGAAAGTTGGTATTTTTCAATGTTTGACCCCTAATAACTTACTAACGGATAGCCCGAATTTTCTGGAAAATAGCACACAATGTAACTATGGTCCTAAAGCATCTTTTGGCACCAGTTCCAATCCAATCGGTGAAGGTCACCTTTAGTCAATTTCAATCTCTTTGTTCATCAGACGACTCCTACAGACCCATTTCGAGTCCTTATATCTCCACGTGTACTGCATGCAGCGCACTCCTATTTGGCCCAGTTGTGAACCTTCCTACCACCTATAAACCCTGTAAAAAGCGCACCCGTTTGTTGCGAATTAATAGAGTTATTACGGTTTTACCGTTTTCCCGCCCATATTTCCATAGGGCGCAATGTAAAATTGATGACCCGTTTTCACCAGGACGCTTTGCCCCGATTCCCTTGACTACCCTGTACGTTTGTAGGCATAAGTGGTCTGCGCATGCGCATGTATTTGCAGCGCCATAGGTGCTTTCCTCTGCCTGCTACAGGCGTAAAACCGTTTATTTAATGAATGTTTGGCGGCCCATATTGGGTGCGCTTTTGTATTTACCCCTACCATATTTTGCAGGCTTGTTGGTATGGATGAGGGCTACATACGTTCTAAATTTCAGCCAAATCGGACGACAAATAAGTGAGTTATTAGGGCTCAAAATTCTGGATATTCCTCAACAACTTTGGACAGCTTATTTGATCAAAACTGACCTTCACCGATCGGAATGAAATTGGTGCCAGTTGAAAGGCCTGGGGCCATGGGTCGCTGGGGCCACCTGCCCAAAAATTCTTAGAGCCTCGTTTTCGAGTTCTAGCCGTTGAAAGTTGGTATTTTTCAATGTTTGACCCCTAATAACTTACTAACGGATAGCCCGAATTTTCTGGAAAATAGCACACAATGTAACTATGGTCCTAAAGCATCTTTTGGCACCAGTTCCAATCCAATCGGTGAAGGTCACCTTTAGTCAATTTCAATCTCTTTGTTCATCAGACGACTCCTACAGACCCATTTCGAGTCCTTATATCTCCACGTGTACTGTATGCAGCGCACCCCTTTTTGGCCCAGTTGTGAACCTTCCTACCACCTATAAACCCTGTAAAAAGCGCACCCGTTTGTTGCGAATTAATAGAGTTATTACGGTTTTACCGTTTTCCCGCCCATATTTCCATAGGGCGCAATGTAAAATTGATGACCCGTTTTCACCAGGACGCTTTGCCCCGATTCCCTTGACTACCCTGTACGTTTGTAGGCATAAGTGGTCTGCGCATGCGCATGTATTTGCAGCGCCATAGGTGCTTTCCTCTGCCTGCTACAGGCGTAAAACCGTTTATTTAATGAATGTTTGGCGGCCCATATTGGGTGCGCTTTTGTATTTACCCCTACCATATTTTGCAGGCTTGTTGGTATGGATGAGGGCTACATACGTTCTAAATTTCAGCCAAATCGGACGACAAATAAGTGAGTTATTAGGGCTCAAAATTCTGGATATTCCTCAACAACTTTGGACAGCTTATTTGATCAAAACTGACCTTCACCGATCGGAATGAAATTGGTGCCAGTTGAAAGGCCTGGGGCCATGGGTCGCTGGGGCCACCTGCCCAAAAATTCTTAGAGCCTCGTTTTCGAGTTCTAGCCGTTGAAAGTTGGTATTTTTCAATGTTTGACCCCTAATAACTTACTAACGGATAGCCCGAATTTTCTGGAAAATAGCACACAATGTAACTATGGTCCTAAAGCATCTTTTGGCACCAGTTCCAATCCAATCGGTGAAGGTCACCTTTAGTCAATTTCAATCTCTTTGTTCATCAGACGACTCCTACAGACCCATTTCGAGTCCTTATATCTCCACGTGTACTGCATGCAGCGCACTCCTATTTGGCCCAGTTGTGAACCTTCCTACCACCTATAAACCCTGTAAAAAGCGCACCCGTTTGTTGCGAATTAATAGAGTTATTACGGTTTTACCGTTTTCCCGCCCATATTTCCATAGGGCGCAATGTAAAATTGATGACCCGTTTTCACCAGGACGCTTTGCCCCGATTCCCTTGACTACCCTGTACGTTTGTAGGCATAAGTGGTCTGCGCATGCGCATGTATTTGCAGCGCCATAGGTGCTTTCCTCTGCCTGCTACAGGCGTAAAACCGTTTATTTAATGAATGTTTGGCGGCCCATATTGGGTGCGCTTTTGTATTTACCCCTACCATATTTTGCAGGCTTGTTGGTATGGATGAGGGCTACATACGTTCTAAATTTCAGCCAAATCGGACGACAAATAAGTGAGTTATTAGGGCTCAAAATTCTGGATATTCCTCAACAACTTTGGACAGCTTATTTGATCAAAACTGACCTTCACCGATCGGAATGAAATTGGTGCCAGTTGAAAGGCCTGGGGCCATGGGTCGCTGGGGCCACCTGCCCAAAAATTCTTAGAGCCTCGTTTTCGAGTTCTAGCCGTTGAAAGTTGGTATTTTTCAATGTTTGACCCCTAATAACTTACTAACGGATAGCCCGAATTTTCTGGAAAATAGCACACAATGTAACTATGGTCCTAAAGCATCTTTTGGCACCAGTTCCAATCCAATCGGTGAAGGTCACCTTTAGTCAATTTCAATCTCTTTGTTCATCAGACGACTCCTACAGACCCATTTCGAGTCCTTATATCTCCACGTGTACTGCATGCAGCGCACTCCTATTTGGCCCAGTTGTGAACCTTCCTACCACCTATAAACCCTGTAAAAAGCGCACCCGTTTGTTGCGAATTAATAGAGTTATTACGGTTTTACCGTTTTCCCGCCCATATTTCCATAGGGCGCAATGTAAAATTGATGACCCGTTTTCACCAGGACGCTTTGCCCCGATTCCCTTGACTACCCTGTACGTTTGTAGGCATAAGTGGTCTGCGCATGCGCATGTATTTGCAGCGCCATAGGTGCTTTCCTCTGCCTGCTACAGGCGTAAAACCGTTTATTTAATGAATGTTTGGCGGCCCATATTGGGTGCGCTTTTGTATTTACCCCTACCATATTTTGCAGGCTTGTTGGTATGGATGAGGGCTACATACGTTCTAAATTTCAGCCAAATCGGACGACAAATAAGTGAGTTATTAGGGCTCAAAATTCTGGATATTCCTCAACAACTTTGGACAGCTTATTTGATCAAAACTGACCTTCACCGATCGGAATGAAATTGGTGCCAGTTGAAAGGCCTGGGGCCATGGGTCGCTGGGGCCACCTGCCCAAAAATTCTTAGAGCCTCGTTTTCGAGTTCTAGCCGTTGAAAGTTGGTATTTTTCAATGTTTGACCCCTAATAACTTACTAACGGATAGCCCGAATTTTCTGGAAAATAGCACACAATGTAACTATGGTCCTAAAGCATCTTTTGGCACCAGTTCCAATCCAATCGGTGAAGGTCACCTTTAGTCAATTTCAATCTCTTTGTTCATCAGACGACTCCTACAGACCCATTTCGAGTCCTTATATCTCCACGTGTACTGCATGCAGCGCACTCCTATTTGGCCCAGTTGTGAACCTTCCTACCACCTATAAACCCTGTAAAAAGCGCACCCGTTTGTTGCGAATTAATAGAGTTATTACGGTTTTACCGTTTTCCCGCCCATATTTCCATAGGGCGCAATGTAAAATTGATGACCCGTTTTCACCAGGACGCTTTGCCCCGATTCCCTTGACTACCCTGTACGTTTGTAGGCATAAGTGGTCTGCGCATGCGCATGTATTTGCAGCGCCATAGGTGCTTTCCTCTGCCTGCTACAGGCGTAAAACCGTTTATTTAATGAATGTTTGGCGGCCCATATTGGGTGCGCTTTTGTATTTACCCCTACCATATTTTGCAGGCTTGTTGGTATGGATGAGGGCTACATACGTTCTAAATTTCAGCCAAATCGGACGACAAATAAGTGAGTTATTAGGGCTCAAAATTCTGGATATTCCTCAACAACTTTGGACAGCTTATTTGATCAAAACTGACCTTCACCGATCGGAATGAAATTGGTGCCAGTTGAAAGGCCTGGGGCCATGGGTCGCTGGGGCCACCTGCCCAAAAATTCTTAGAGCCTCGTTTTCGAGTTCTAGCCGTTGAAAGTTGGTATTTTTCAATGTTTGACCCCTAATAACTTACTAACGGATAGCCCGAATTTTCTGGAAAATAGCACACAATGTAACTATGGTCCTAAAGCATCTTTTGGCACCAGTTCTAATCCAATCGGTGAAGGTCACCTTTAGTCAATTTCAATCTCTTTGTTCATCAGACGACTCCTACAGACCCATTTCGAGTCCTTATATCTCCACGTGTACTGCATGCAGCGCACTCCTATTTGGCCCAGTTGTGAACCTTCCTACCACCTATAAACCCTGTAAAAAGCGCACCCGTTTGTTGCGAATTAATAGAGTTATTACGGTTTTACCGTTTTCCCGCCCATATTTCCATAGGGCGCAATGTAAAATTGATGACCCGTTTTCACCAGGACGCTTTGCCCCGATTCCCTTGACTACCCTGTACGTTTGTAGGCATAAGTGGTCTGCGCATGCGCATGTATTTGCAGCGCCATAGGTGCTTTCCTCTGCCTGCTACAGGCGTAAAACCGTTTATTTAATGAATGTTTGGCGGCCCATATTGGGTGCGCTTTTGTATTTACCCCTACCATATTTTGCAGGCTTGTTGGTATGGATGAGGGCTACATACGTTCTAAATTTCAGCCAAATCGGACGACAAATAAGTGAGTTATTAGGGCTCAAAATTCTGGATATTCCTCAACAACTTTGGACAGCTTATTTGATCAAAACTGACCTTCACCGATCGGAATGAAATTGGTGCCAGTTGAAAGGCCTGGGGCCATGGGTCGCTGGGGCCACCTGCCCAAAAATTCTTATAGCCTCGTTTTCGAGTTCTAGCCGTTGAAAGTTGGTATTTTTCAATGTTTGACCCCTAATAACTTACTAACGGATAGCCCGAATTTTCTGGAAAATAGCACACAATGTAACTATGGTCCTAAAGCATCTTTTGGCACCAGTTCCAATCCAATCGGTGAAGGTCACCTTTAGTCAATTTCAATCTCTTTGTTCATCAGACGACTCCTACAGACCCATTTCGAGTCCTTATATCTCCACGTGTACTGCATGCAGCGCACTCCTATTTGGCCCAGTTGTGAACCTTCCTACCACCTATAAACCCTGTAAAAAGCGCACCCGTTTGTTGCGAATTAATAGAGTTATTACGGTTTTACCGTTTTCCCGCCCATATTTCCATAGGGCGCAATGTAAAATTGATGACCCGTTTTCACCAGGACGCTTTGCCCCGATTCCCTTGACTACCCTGTACGTTTGTAGGCATAAGTGGTCTGCGCATGCGCATGTATTTGCAGCGCCATAGGTGCTTTCCTCTGCCTGCTACAGGCGTAAAACCGTTTATTTAATGAATGTTTGGCGGCCCATATTGGGTGCGCTTTTGTATTTACCCCTACCATATTTTGCAGGCTTGTTGGTATGGATGAGGGCTACATACGTTCTAAATTTCAGCCAAATCGGACGACAAATAAGTGAGTTATTAGGGCTCAAAATTCTGGATATTCCTCAACAACTTTGGACAGCTTATTTGATCAAAACTGACCTTCACCGATCGGAATGAAATTGGTGCCAGTTGAAAGGCCTGGGGCCATGGGTCGCTGGGGCCACCTGCCCAAAAATTCTTAGAGCCTCGTTTTCGAGTTCTAGCCGTTGAAAGTTGGTATTTTTCAATGTTTGACCCCTAATAACTTACTAACGGATAGCCCGAATTTTCTGGAAAATAGCACACAATGTAACTATGGTCCTAAAGCATCTTTTGGCACCAGTTCCAATCCAATCGGTGAAGGTCACCTTTAGTCAATTTCAATCTCTTTGTTCATCAGACGACTCCTACAGACCCATTTCGAGTCCTTATATCTCCACGTGTACTGCATGCAGCGCACTCCTATTTGGCCCAGTTGTGAACCTTCCTACCACCTATAAACCCTGTAAAAAGCGCACCCGTTTGTTGCGAATTAATAGAGTTATTACGGTTTTACCGTTTTCCCGCCCATATTTCCATAGGGCGCAATGTAAAATTGATGACCCGTTTTCACCAGGACGCTTTGCCCCGATTCCCTTGACTACCCTGTACGTTTGTAGGCATAAGTGGTCTGCGCATGCGCATGTATTTGCAGCGCCATAGGTGCTTTCCTCTGCCTGCTACAGGCGTAAAACCGTTTATTTAATGAATGTTTGGCGGCCCATATTGGGTGCGCTTTTGTATTTACCCCTACCATATTTTGCAGGCTTGTTGGTATGGATGAGGGCTACATACGTTCTAAATTTCAGCCAAATCGGACGACAAATAAGTGAGTTATTAGGGCTCAAAATTCTGGATATTCCTCAACAACTTTGGACAGCTTATTTGATCAAAACTGACCTTCACCGATCGGAATGAAATTGGTGCCAGTTGAAAGGCCTGGGGCCATGGGTCGCTGGGGCCACCTGCCCAAAAATTCTTAGAGCCTCGTTTTCGAGTTCTAGCCGTTGAAAGTTGGTATTTTTCAATGTTTGACCCCTAATAACTTACTAACGGATAGCCCGAATTTTCTGGAAAATAGCACACAATGTAACTATGGTCCTAAAGCATCTTTTGGCACCAGTTCCAATCCAATCGGTGAAGGTCACCTTTAGTCAATTTCAATCTCTTTGTTCATCAGACGACTCCTACAGACCCATTTCGAGTCCTTATATCTCCACGTGTACTGCATGCAGCGCACTCCTATTTGGCCCAGTTGTGAACCTTCCTACCACCTATAAACCCTGTAAAAAGCGCACCCGTTTGTTGCGAATTAATAGAGTTATTACGGTTTTACCGTTTTCCCGCCCATATTTCCATAGGGCGCAATGTAAAATTGATGACCCGTTTTCACCAGGACGCTTTGCCCCGATTCCCTTGACTACCCTGTACGTTTGTAGGCATAAGTGGTCTGCGCATGCGCATGTATTTGCAGCGCCATAGGTGCTTTCCTCTGCCTGCTACAGGCGTAAAACCGTTTATTTAATGAATGTTTGGCGGCCCATATTGGGTGCGCTTTTGTATTTACCCCTACCATATTTTGCAGGCTTGTTGGTATGGATGAGGGCTACATACGTTCTAAATTTCAGCCAAATCGGACGACAAATAAGTGAGTTATTAGGGCTCAAAATTCTGGATATTCCTCAACAACTTTGGACAGCTTATTTGATCAAAACTGACCTTCACCGATCGGAATGAAATTGGTGCCAGTTGAAAGGCCTGGGGCCATGGGTCGCTGGGGCCACCTGCCCAAAAATTCTTAGAGCCTCGTTTTCGAGTTCTAGCCGTTGAAAGTTGGTATTTTTCAATGTTTGACCCCTAATAACTTACTAACGGATAGCCCGAATTTTCTGGAAAATAGCACACAATGTAACTATGGTCCTAAAGCATCTTTTGGCACCAGTTCCAATCCAATCGGTGAAGGTCACCTTTAGTCAATTTCAATCTCTTTGTTCATCAGACGACTCCTACAGACCCATTTCGAGTCCTTATATCTCCACGTGTACTGCATGCAGCGCACTCCTATTTGGCCCAGTTGTGAACCTTCCTACCACCTATAAACCCTGTAAAAAGCGCACCCGTTTGTTGCGAATTAATAGAGTTATTACGGTTTTACCGTTTTCCCGCCCATATTTCCATAGGGCGCAATGTAAAATTGATGACCCGTTTTCACCAGGACGCTTTGCCCCGATTCCCTTGACTACCCTGTACGTTTGTAGGCATAAGTGGTCTGCGCATGCGCATGTATTTGCAGCGCCATAGGTGCTTTCCTCTGCCTGCTACAGGCGTAAAACCGTTTATTTAATGAATGTTTGGCGGCCCATATTGGGTGCGCTTTTGTATTTACCCCTACCATATTTTGCAGGCTTGTTGGTATGGATGAGGGCTACATACGTTCTAAATTTCAGCCAAATCGGACGACAAATAAGTGAGTTATTAGGGCTCAAAATTCTGGATATTCCTCAACAACTTTGGACAGCTTATTTGATCAAAACTGACCTTCACCGATCGGAATGAAATTGGTGCCAGTTGAAAGGCCTGGGGCCATGGGTCGCTGGGGCCACCTGCCCAAAAATTCTTAGAGCCTCGTTTTCGAGTTCTAGCCGTTGAAAGTTGGTATTTTTCAATGTTTGACCCCTAATAACTTACTAACGGATAGCCCGAATTTTCTGGAAAATAGCACACAATGTAACTATGGTCCTAAAGCATCTTTTGGCACCAGTTCCAATCCAATCGGTGAAGGTCACCTTTAGTCAATTTCAATCTCTTTGTTCATCAGACGACTCCTACAGACCCATTTCGAGTCCTTATATCTCCACGTGTACTGCATGCAGCGCACTCCTATTTGGCCCAGTTGTGAATCTTCCTACCACCTATAAACCCTGTAAAAAGCGCACCCGTTTGTTGCGAATTAATAGAGTTATTACGGTTTTACCGTTTTCCCGCCCATATTTCCATAGGGCGCAATGTAAAATTGATGACCCGTTTTCACCAGGACGCTTTGCCCCGATTCCCTTGACTACCCTGTACGTTTGTAGGCATAAGTGGTCTGCGCATGCGCATGTATTTGCAGCGCCATAGGTGCTTTCCTCTGCCTGCTACAGGCGTAAAACCGTTTATTTAATGAATGTTTGGCGGCCCATATTGGGTGCGCTTTTGTATTTACCCCTACCATATTTTGCAGGCTTGTTGGTATGGATGAGGGCTACATACGTTCTAAATTTCAGCCAAATCGGACGACAAATAAGTGAGTTATTAGGGCTCAAAATTCTGGATATTCCTCAACAACTTTGGACAGCTTATTTGATCAAAACTGACCTTCACCGATCGGAATGAAATTGGTGCCAGTTGAAAGGCCTGGGGCCATGGGTCGCTGGGGCCACCTGCCCAAAAATTCTTAGAGCCTCGTTTTCGAGTTCTAGCCGTTGAAAGTTGGTATTTTTCAATGTTTGACCCCTAATAACTTACTAACGGATAGCCCGAATTTTCTGGAAAATAGCACACAATGTAACTATGGTCCTAAAGCATCTTTTGGCACCAGTTCCAATCCAATCGGTGAAGGTCACCTTTAGTCAATTTCAATCTCTTTGTTCATCAGACGACTCCTACAGACCCATTTCGAGTCCTTATATCTCCACGTGTACTGCATGCAGCGCACTCCTATTTGGCCCAGTTGTGAACCTTCCTACCACCTATAAACCCTGTAAAAAGCGCACCCGTTTGTTGCGAATTAATAGAGTTATTACGGTTTTACCGTTTTCCCGCCCATATTTCCATAGGGCGCAATGTAAAATTGATGACCCGTTTTCACCAGGACGCTTTGCCCCGATTCCCTTGACTACCCTGTACGTTTGTAGGCATAAGTGGTCTGCGCATGCGCATGTATTTGCAGCGCCATAGGTGCTTTCCTCTGCCTGCTACAGGCGTAAAACCGTTTATTTAATGAATGTTTGGCGGCCCATATTGGGTGCGCTTTTGTATTTACCCCTACCATATTTTGCAGGCTTGTTGGTATGGATGAGGGCTACATACGTTCTAAATTTCAGCCAAATCGGACGACAAATAAGTGAGTTATTAGGGCTCAAAATTCTGGATATTCCTCAACAACTTTGGACAGCTTATTTGATCAAAACTGACCTTCACCGATCGGAATGAAATTGGTGCCAGTTGAAAGGCCTGGGGCCATGGGTCGCTGGGGCCACCTGCCCAAAAATTCTTAGAGCCTCGTTTTCGAGTTCTAGCCGTTGAAAGTTGGTATTTTTCAATGTTTGACCCCTAATAACTTACTAACGGATAGCCCGAATTTTCTGGAAAATAGCACACAATGTAACTATGGTCCTAAAGCATCTTTTGGCACCAGTTCCAATCCAATCGGTGAAGGTCACCTTTAGTCAATTTCAATCTCTTTGTTCATCAGACGACTCCTACAGACCCATTTCGAGTCCTTATATCTCCACGTGTACTGCATGCAGCGCACTCCTATTTGGCCCAGTTGTGAACCTTCCTACCACCTATAAACCCTGTAAAAAGCGCACCCGTTTGTTGCGAATTAATAGAGTTATTACGGTTTTACCGTTTTCCCGCCCATATTTCCATAGGGCGCAATGTAAAATTGATGACCCGTTTTCACCAGGACGCTTTGCCCCGATTCCCTTGACTACCCTGTACGTTTGTAGGCATAAGTGGTCTGCGCATGCGCATGTATTTGCAGCGCCATAGGTGCTTTCCTCTGCCTGCTACAGGCGTAAAACCGTTTATTTAATGAATGTTTGGCGGCCCATATTGGGTGCGCTTTTGTATTTACCCCTACCATATTTTGCAGGCTTGTTGGTATGGATGAGGGCTACATACGTTCTAAATTTCAGCCAAATCGGACGACAAATAAGTGAGTTATTAGGGCTCAAAATTCTGGATATTCCTCAACAACTTTGGACAGCTTATTTGATCAAAACTGACCTTCACCGATCGGAATGAAATTGGTGCCAGTTGAAAGGCCTGGGGCCATGGGTCGCTGGGGCCACCTGCCCAAAAATTCTTAGAGCCTCGTTTTCGAGTTCTAGCCGTTGAAAGTTGGTATTTTTCAATGTTTGACCCCTAATAACTTACTAACGGATAGCCCGAATTTTCTGGAAAATAGCACACAATGTAACTATGGTCCTAAAGCATCTTTTGGCACCAGTTCCAATCCAATCGGTGAAGGTCACCTTTAGTCAATTTCAATCTCTTTGTTCATCAGACGACTCCTACAGACCCATTTCGAGTCCTTATATCTCCACGTGTACTGCATGCAGCGCACTCCTATTTGGCCCAGTTGTGAACCTTCCTACCACCTATAAACCCTGTAAAAAGCGCACCCGTTTGTTGCGAATTAATAGAGTTATTACGGTTTTACCGTTTTCCCGCCCATATTTCCATAGGGCGCAATGTAAAATTGATGACCCGTTTTCACCAGGACGCTTTGCCCCGATTCCCTTGACTACCCTGTACGTTTGTAGGCATAAGTGGTCTGCGCATGCGCATGTATTTGCAGCGCCATAGGTGCTTTCCTCTGCCTGCTACAGGCGTAAAACCGTTTATTTAATGAATGTTTGGCGGCCCATATTGGGTGCGCTTTTGTATTTACCCCTACCATATTTTGCAGGCTTGTTGGTATGGATGAGGGCTACATACGTTCTAAATTTCAGCCAAATCGGACGACAAATAAGTGAGTTATTAGGGCTCAAAATTCTGGATATTCCTCAACAACTTTGGACAGCTTATTTGATCAAAACTGACCTTCACCGATCGGAATGAAATTGGTGCCAGTTGAAAGGCCTGGGGCCATGGGTCGCTGGGGCCACCTGCCCAAAAATTCTTAGAGCCTCGTTTTCGAGTTCTAGCCGTTGAAAGTTGGTATTTTTCAATGTTTGACCCCTAATAACTTACTAACGGATAGCCCGAATTTTCTGGAAAATAGCACACAATGTAACTATGGTCCTAAAGCATCTTTTGGCACCAGTTCCAATCCAATCGGTGAAGGTCACCTTTAGTCAATTTCAATCTCTTTGTTCATCAGACGACTCCTACAGACCCATTTCGAGTCCTTATATCTCCACGTGTACTGCATGCAGCGCACTCCTATTTGGCCCAGTTGTGAACCTTCCTACCACCTATAAACCCTGTAAAAAGCGCACCCGTTTGTTGCGAATTAATAGAGTTATTACGGTTTTACCGTTTTCCCGCCCATATTTCCATAGGGCGCAATGTAAAATTGATGACCCGTTTTCACCAGGACGCTTTGCCCCGATTCCCTTGACTACCCTGTACGTTTGTAGGCATAAGTGGTCTGCGCATGCGCATGTATTTGCAGCGCCATAGGTGCTTTCCTCTGCCTGCTACAGGCGTAAAACCGTTTATTTAATGAATGTTTGGCGGCCCATATTGGGTGCGCTTTTGTATTTACCCCTACCATATTTTGCAGGCTTGTTGGTATGGATGAGGGCTACATACGTTCTAAATTTCAGCCAAATCGGACGACAAATAAGTGAGTTATTAGGGCTCAAAATTCTGGATATTCCTCAACAACTTTGGACAGCTTATTTGATCAAAACTGACCTTCACCGATCGGAATGAAATTGGTGCCAGTTGAAAGGCCTGGGGCCATGGGTCGCTGGGGCCACCTGCCCAAAAATTCTTAGAGCCTCGTTTTCGAGTTCTAGCCGTTGAAAGTTGGTATTTTTCAATGTTTGACCCCTAATAACTTACTAACGGATAGCCCGAATTTTCTGGAAAATAGCACACAATGTAACTATGGTCCTAAAGCATCTTTTGGCACCAGTTCCAATCCAATCGGTGAAGGTCACCTTTAGTCAATTTCAATCTCTTTGTTCATCAGACGACTCCTACAGACCCATTTCGAGTCCTTATATCTCCACGTGTACTGCATGCAGCGCACTCCTATTTGGCCCAGTTGTGAACCTTCCTACCACCTATAAACCCTGTAAAAAGCGCACCCGTTTGTTGCGAATTAATAGAGTTATTACGGTTTTACCGTTTTCCCGCCCATATTTCCATAGGGCGCAATGTAAAATTGATGACCCGTTTTCACCAGGACGCTTTGCCCCGATTCCCTTGACTACCCTGTACGTTTGTAGGCATAAGTGGTCTGCGCATGCGCATGTATTTGCAGCGCCATAGGTGCTTTCCTCTGCCTGCTACAGGCGTAAAACCGTTTATTTAATGAATGTTTGGCGGCCCATATTGGGTGCGCTTTTGTATTTACCCCTACCATATTTTGCAGGCTTGTTGGTATGGATGAGGGCTACATACGTTCTAAATTTCAGCCAAATCGGACGACAAATAAGTGAGTTATTAGGGCTCAAAATTCTGGATATTCCTCAACAACTTTGGACAGCTTATTTGATCAAAACTGACCTTCACCGATCGGAATGAAATTGGTGCCAGTTGAAAGGCCTGGGGCCATGGGTCGCTGGGGCCACCTGCCCAAAAATTCTTAGAGCCTCGTTTTCGAGTTCTAGCCGTTGAAAGTTGGTATTTTTCAATGTTTGACCCCTAATAACTTACTAACGGATAGCCCGAATTTTCTGGAAAATAGCACACAATGTAACTATGGTCCTAAAGCATCTTTTGGCACCAGTTCCAATCCAATCGGTGAAGGTCACCTTTAGTCAATTTCAATCTCTTTGTTCATCAGACGACTCCTACAGACCCATTTCGAGTCCTTATATCTCCACGTGTACTGCATGCAGCGCACTCCTATTTGGCCCAGTTGTGAACCTTCCTACCACCTATAAACCCTGTAAAAAGCGCACCCGTTTGTTGCGAATTAATAGAGTTATTACGGTTTTACCGTTTTCCCGCCCATATTTCCATAGGGCGCAATGTAAAATTGATGACCCGTTTTCACCAGGACGCTTTGCCCCGATTCCCTTGACTACCCTGTACGTTTGTAGGCATAAGTGGTCTGCGCATGCGCATGTATTTGCAGCGCCATAGGTGCTTTCCTCTGCCTGCTACAGGCGTAAAACCGTTTATTTAATGAATGTTTGGCGGCCCATATTGGGTGCGCTTTTGTATTTACCCCTACCATATTTTGCAGGCTTGTTGGTATGGATGAGGGCTACATACGTTCTAAATTTCAGCCAAATCGGACGACAAATAAGTGAGTTATTAGGGCTCAAAATTCTGGATATTCCTCAACAACTTTGGACAGCTTATTTGATCAAAACTGACCTTCACCGATCGGAATGAAATTGGTGCCAGTTGAAAGGCCTGGGGCCATGGGTCGCTGGGGCCACCTGCCCAAAAATTCTTAGAGCCTCGTTTTCGAGTTCTAGCCGTTGAAAGTTGGTATTTTTCAATGTTTGACCCCTAATAACTTACTAACGGATAGCCCGAATTTTCTGGAAAATAGCACACAATGTAACTATGGTCCTAAAGCATCTTTTGGCACCAGTTCCAATCCAATCGGTGAAGGTCACCTTTAGTCAATTTCAATCTCTTTGTTCATCAGACGACTCCTACAGACCCATTTCGAGTCCTTATATCTCCACGTGTACTGCATGCAGCGCACTCCTATTTGGCCCAGTTGTGAACCTTCCTACCACCTATAAACCCTGTAAAAAGCGCACCCGTTTGTTGCGAATTAATAGAGTTATTACGGTTTTACCGTTTTCCCGCCCATATTTCCATAGGGCGCAATGTAAAATTGATGACCCGTTTTCACCAGGACGCTTTGCCCCGATTCCCTTGACTACCCTGTACGTTTGTAGGCATAAGTGGTCTGCGCATGCGCATGTATTTGCAGCGCCATAGGTGCTTTCCTCTGCCTGCTACAGGCGTAAAACCGTTTATTTAATGAATGTTTGGCGGCCCATATTGGGTGCGCTTTTGTATTTACCCCTACCATATTTTGCAGGCTTGTTGGTATGGATGAGGGCTACATACGTTCTAAATTTCAGCCAAATCGGACGACAAATAAGTGAGTTATTAGGGCTCAAAATTCTGGATATTCCTCAACAACTTTGGACAGCTTATTTGATCAAAACTGACCTTCACCGATCGGAATGAAATTGGTGCCAGTTGAAAGGCCTGGGGCCATGGGTCGCTGGGGCCACCTGCCCAAAAATTCTTAGAGCCTCGTTTTCGAGTTCTAGCCGTTGAAAGTTGGTATTTTTCAATGTTTGACCCCTAATAACTTACTAACGGATAGCCCGAATTTTCTGGAAAATAGCACACAATGTAACTATGGTCCTAAAGCATCTTTTGGCACCAGTTCCAATCCAATCGGTGAAGGTCACCTTTAGTCAATTTCAATCTCTTTGTTCATCAGACGACTCCTACAGACCCATTTCGAGTCCTTATATCTCCACGTGTACTGCATGCAGCGCACTCCTATTTGGCCCAGTTGTGAACCTTCCTACCACCTATAAACCCTGTAAAAAGCGCACCCGTTTGTTGCGAATTAATAGAGTTATTACGGTTTTACCGTTTTCCCGCCCATATTTCCATAGGGCGCAATGTAAAATTGATGACCCGTTTTCACCAGGACGCTTTGCCCCGATTCCCTTGACTACCCTGTACGTTTGTAGGCATAAGTGGTCTGCGCATGCGCATGTATTTGCAGCGCCATAGGTGCTTTCCTCTGCCTGCTACAGGCGTAAAACCGTTTATTTAATGAATGTTTGGCGGCCCATATTGGGTGCGCTTTTGTATTTACCCCTACCATATTTTGCAGGCTTGTTGGTATGGATGAGGGCTACATACGTTCTAAATTTCAGCCAAATCGGACGACAAATAAGTGAGTTATTAGGGCTCAAAATTCTGGATATTCCTCAACAACTTTGGACAGCTTATTTGATCAAAACTGACCTTCACCGATCGGAATGAAATTGGTGCCAGTTGAAAGGCCTGGGGCCATGGGTCGCTGGGGCCACCTGCCCAAAAATTCTTAGAGCCTCGTTTTCGAGTTCTAGCCGTTGAAAGTTGGTATTTTTCAATGTTTGACCCCTAATAACTTACTAACGGATAGCCCGAATTTTCTGGAAAATAGCACACAATGTAACTATGGTCCTAAAGCATCTTTTGGCACCAGTTCCAATCCAATCGGTGAAGGTCACCTTTAGTCAATTTCAATCTCTTTGTTCATCAGACGACTCCTACAGACCCATTTCGAGTCCTTATATCTCCACGTGTACTGCATGCAGCGCACTCCTATTTGGCCCAGTTGTGAACCTTCCTACCACCTATAAACCCTGTAAAAAGCGCACCCGTTTGTTGCGAATTAATAGAGTTATTACGGTTTTACCGTTTTCCCGCCCATATTTCCATAGGGCGCAATGTAAAATTGATGACCCGTTTTCACCAGGACGCTTTGCCCCGATTCCCTTGACTACCCTGTACGTTTGTAGGCATAAGTGGTCTGCGCATGCGCATGTATTTGCAGCGCCATAGGTGCTTTCCTCTGCCTGCTACAGGCGTAAAACCGTTTATTTAATGAATGTTTGGCGGCCCATATTGGGTGCGCTTTTGTATTTACCCCTACCATATTTTGCAGGCTTGTTGGTATGGATGAGGGCTACATACGTTCTAAATTTCAGCCAAATCGGACGACAAATAAGTGAGTTATTAGGGCTCAAAATTCTGGATATTCCTCAACAACTTTGGACAGCTTATTTGATCAAAACTGACCTTCACCGATCGGAATGAAATTGGTGCCAGTTGAAAGGCCTGGGGCCATGGGTCGCTGGGGCCACCTGCCCAAAAATTCTTAGAGCCTCGTTTTCGAGTTCTAGCCGTTGAAAGTTGGTATTTTTCAATGTTTGACCCCTAATAACTTACTAACGGATAGCCCGAATTTTCTGGAAAATAGCACACAATGTAACTATGGTCCTAAAGCATCTTTTGGCACCAGTTCCAATCCAATCGGTGAAGGTCACCTTTAGTCAATTTCAATCTCTTTGTTCATCAGACGACTCCTACAGACCCATTTCGAGTCCTTATATCTCCACGTGTACTGCATGCAGCGCACTCCTATTTGGCCCAGTTGTGAACCTTCCTACCACCTATAAACCCTGTAAAAAGCGCACCCGTTTGTTGCGAATTAATAGAGTTATTACGGTTTTACCGTTTTCCCGCCCATATTTCCATAGGGCGCAATGTAAAATTGATGACCCGTTTTCACCAGGACGCTTTGCCCCGATTCCCTTGACTACCCTGTACGTTTGTAGGCATAAGTGGTCTGCGCATGCGCATGTATTTGCAGCGCCATAGGTGCTTTCCTCTGCCTGCTACAGGCGTAAAACCGTTTATTTAATGAATGTTTGGCGGCCCATATTGGGTGCGCTTTTGTATTTACCCCTACCATATTTTGCAGGCTTGTTGGTATGGATGAGGGCTACATACGTTCTAAATTTCAGCCAAATCGGACGACAAATAAGTGAGTTATTAGGGCTCAAAATTCTGGATATTCCTCAACAACTTTGGACAGCTTATTTGATCAAAACTGACCTTCACCGATCGGAATGAAATTGGTGCCAGTTGAAAGGCCTGGGGCCATGGGTCGCTGGGGCCACCTGCCCAAAAATTCTTAGAGCCTCGTTTTCGAGTTCTAGCCGTTGAAAGTTGGTATTTTTCAATGTTTGACCCCTAATAACTTACTAACGGATAGCCCGAATTTTCTGGAAAATAGCACACAATGTAACTATGGTCCTAAAGCATCTTTTGGCACCAGTTCCAATCCAATCGGTGAAGGTCACCTTTAGTCAATTTCAATCTCTTTGTTCATCAGACGACTCCTACAGACCCATTTCGAGTCCTTATATCTCCACGTGTACTGCATGCAGCGCACTCCTATTTGGCCCAGTTGTGAACCTTCCTACCACCTATAAACCCTGTAAAAAGCGCACCCGTTTGTTGCGAATTAATAGAGTTATTACGGTTTTACCGTTTTCCCGCCCATATTTCCATAGGGCGCAATGTAAAATTGATGACCCGTTTTCACCAGGACGCTTTGCCCCGATTCCCTTGACTACCCTGTACGTTTGTAGGCATAAGTGGTCTGCGCATGCGCATGTATTTGCAGCGCCATAGGTGCTTTCCTCTGCCTGCTACAGGCGTAAAACCGTTTATTTAATGAATGTTTGGCGGCCCATATTGGGTGCGCTTTTGTATTTACCCCTACCATATTTTGCAGGCTTGTTGGTATGGATGAGGGCTACATACGTTCTAAATTTCAGCCAAATCGGACGACAAATAAGTGAGTTATTAGGGCTCAAAATTCTGGATATTCCTCAACAACTTTGGACAGCTTATTTGATCAAAACTGACCTTCACCGATCGGAATGAAATTGGTGCCAGTTGAAAGGCCTGGGGCCATGGGTCGCTGGGGCCACCTGCCCAAAAATTCTTAGAGCCTCGTTTTCGAGTTCTAGCCGTTGAAAGTTGGTATTTTTCAATGTTTGACCCCTAATAACTTACTAACGGATAGCCCGAATTTTCTGGAAAATAGCACACAATGTAACTATGGTCCTAAAGCATCTTTTGGCACCAGTTCCAATCCAATCGGTGAAGGTCACCTTTAGTCAATTTCAATCTCTTTGTTCATCAGACGACTCCTACAGACCCATTTCGAGTCCTTATATCTCCACGTGTACTGCATGCAGCGCACTCCTATTTGGCCCAGTTGTGAACCTTCCTACCACCTATAAACCCTGTAAAAAGCGCACCCGTTTGTTGCGAATTAATAGAGTTATTACGGTTTTACCGTTTTCCCGCCCATATTTCCATAGGGCGCAATGTAAAATTGATGACCCGTTTTCACCAGGACGCTTTGCCCCGATTCCCTTGACTACCCTGTACGTTTGTAGGCATAAGTGGTCTGCGCATGCGCATGTATTTGCAGCGCCATAGGTGCTTTCCTCTGCCTGCTACAGGCGTAAAACCGTTTATTTAATGAATGTTTGGCGGCCCATATTGGGTGCGCTTTTGTATTTACCCCTACCATATTTTGCAGGCTTGTTGGTATGGATGAGGGCTACATACGTTCTAAATTTCAGCCAAATCGGACGACAAATAAGTGAGTTATTAGGGCTCAAAATTCTGGATATTCCTCAACAACTTTGGACAGCTTATTTGATCAAAACTGACCTTCACCGATCGGAATGAAATTGGTGCCAGTTGAAAGGCCTGGGGCCATGGGTCGCTGGGGCCACCTGCCCAAAAATTCTTAGAGCCTCGTTTTCGAGTTCTAGCCGTTGAAAGTTGGTATTTTTCAATGTTTGACCCCTAATAACTTACTAACGGATAGCCCGAATTTTCTGGAAAATAGCACACAATGTAACTATGGTCCTAAAGCATCTTTTGGCACCAGTTCCAATCCAATCGGTGAAGGTCACCTTTAGTCAATTTCAATCTCTTTGTTCATCAGACGACTCCTACAGACCCATTTCGAGTCCTTATATCTCCACGTGTACTGCATGCAGCGCACTCCTATTTGGCCCAGTTGTGAACCTTCCTACCACCTATAAACCCTGTAAAAAGCGCACCCGTTTGTTGCGAATTAATAGAGTTATTACGGTTTTACCGTTTCTCCCGCCCATATTTCCATAGGGCGCAATGTAAAATTGATGACCCGTTTTCACCAGGACGCTTTGCCCCGATTCCCTTGACTACCCTGTACGTTTGTAGGCATAAGTGGTCTGCGCATGCGCATGTATTTGCAGCGCCATAGGTGCTTTCCTCTGCCTGCTACAGGCGTAAAACCGTTTATTTAATGAATGTTTGGCGGCCCATATTGGGTGCGCTTTTGTATTTACCCCTACCATATTTTGCAGGCTTGTTGGTATGGATGAGGGCTACATACGTTCTAAATTTCAGCCAAATCGGACGACAAATAAGTGAGTTATTAGGGCTCAAAATTCTGGATATTCCTCAACAACTTTGGACAGCTTATTTGATCAAAACTGACCTTCACCGATCGGAATGAAATTGGTGCCAGTTGAAAGGCCTGGGGCCATGGGTCGCTGGGGCCACCTGCCCAAAAATTCTTAGAGCCTCGTTTTCGAGTTCTAGCCGTTGAAAGTTGGTATTTTTCAATGTTTGACCCCTAATAACTTACTAACGGATAGCCCGAATTTTCTGGAAAATAGCACACAATGTAACTATGGTCCTAAAGCATCTTTTGGCACCAGTTCCAATCCAATCGGTGAAGGTCACCTTTAGTCAATTTCAATCTCTTTGTTCATCAGACGACTCCTACAGACCCATTTCGAGTCCTTATATCTCCACGTGTACTGCATGCAGCGCACTCCTATTTGGCCCAGTTGTGAACCTTCCTACCACCTATAAACCCTGTAAAAAGCGCACCCGTTTGTTGCGAATTAATAGAGTTATTACGGTTTTACCGTTTTCCCGCCCATATTTCCATAGGGCGCAATGTAAAATTGATGACCCGTTTTCACCAGGACGCTTTGCCCCGATTCCCTTGACTACCCTGTACGTTTGTAGGCATAAGTGGTCTGCGCATGCGCATGTATTTGCAGCGCCATAGGTGCTTTCCTCTGCCTGCTACAGGCGTAAAACCGTTTATTTAATGAATGTTTGGCGGCCCATATTGGGTGCGCTTTTGTATTTACCCCTACCATATTTTGCAGGCTTGTTGGTATGGATGAGGGCTACATACGTTCTAAATTTCAGCCAAATCGGACGACAAATAAGTGAGTTATTAGGGCTCAAAATTCTGGATATTCCTCAACAACTTTGGACAGCTTATTTGATCAAAACTGACCTTCACCGATCGGAATGAAATTGGTGCCAGTTGAAAGGCCTGGGGCCATGGGTCGCTGGGGCCACCTGCCCAAAAATTCTTAGAGCCTCGTTTTCGAGTTCTAGCCGTTGAAAGTTGGTATTTTTCAATGTTTGACCCCTAATAACTTACTAACGGATAGCCCGAATTTTCTGGAAAATAGCACACAATGTAACTATGGTCCTAAAGCATCTTTTGGCACCAGTTCCAATCCAATCGGTGAAGGTCACCTTTAGTCAATTTCAATCTCTTTGTTCATCAGACGACTCCTACAGACCCATTTCGAGTCCTTATATCTCCACGTGTACTGCATGCAGCGCACTCCTATTTGGCCCAGTTGTGAACCTTCCTACCACCTATAAACCCTGTAAAAAGCGCACCCGTTTGTTGCGAATTAATAGAGTTATTACGGTTTTACCGTTTTCCCGCCCATATTTCCATAGGGCGCAATGTAAAATTGATGACCCGTTTTCACCAGGACGCTTTGCCCCGATTCCCTTGACTACCCTGTACGTTTGTAGGCATAAGTGGTCTGCGCATGCGCATGTATTTGCAGCGCCATAGGTGCTTTCCTCTGCCTGCTACAGGCGTAAAACCGTTTATTTAATGAATGTTTGGCGGCCCATATTGGGTGCGCTTTTGTATTTACCCCTACCATATTTTGCAGGCTTGTTGGTATGGATGAGGGCTACATACGTTCTAAATTTCAGCCAAATCGGACGACAAATAAGTGAGTTATTAGGGCTCAAAATTCTGGATATTCCTCAACAACTTTGGACAGCTTATTTGATCAAAACTGACCTTCACCGATCGGAATGAAATTGGTGCCAGTTGAAAGGCCTGGGGCCATGGGTCGCTGGGGCCACCTGCCCAAAAATTCTTAGAGCCTCGTTTTCGAGTTCTAGCCGTTGAAAGTTGGTATTTTTCAATGTTTGACCCCTAATAACTTACTAACGGATAGCCCGAATTTTCTGGAAAATAGCACACAATGTAACTATGGTCCTAAAGCATCTTTTGGCACCAGTTCCAATCCAATCGGTGAAGGTCACCTTTAGTCAATTTCAATCTCTTTGTTCATCAGACGACTCCTACAGACCCATTTCGAGTCCTTATATCTCCACGTGTACTGCATGCAGCGCACTCCTATTTGGCCCAGTTGTGAACCTTCCTACCACCTATAAACCCTGTAAAAAGCGCACCCGTTTGTTGCGAATTAATAGAGTTATTACGGTTTTACCGTTTTCCCGCCCATATTTCCATAGGGCGCAATGTAAAATTGATGACCCGTTTTCACCAGGACGCTTTGCCCCGATTCCCTTGACTACCCTGTACGTTTGTAGGCATAAGTGGTCTGCGCATGCGCATGTATTTGCAGCGCCATAGGTGCTTTCCTCTGCCTGCTACAGGCGTAAAACCGTTTATTTAATGAATGTTTGGCGGCCCATATTGGGTGCGCTTTTGTATTTACCCCTACCATATTTTGCAGGCTTGTTGGTATGGATGAGGGCTACATACGTTCTAAATTTCAGCCAAATCGGACGACAAATAAGTGAGTTATTAGGGCTCAAAATTCTGGATATTCCTCAACAACTTTGGACAGCTTATTTGATCAAAACTGACCTTCACCGATCGGAATGAAATTGGTGCCAGTTGAAAGGCCTGGGGCCATGGGTCGCTGGGGCCACCTGCCCAAAAATTCTTAGAGCCTCGTTTTCGAGTTCTAGCCGTTGAAAGTTGGTATTTTTCAATGTTTGACCCCTAATAACTTACTAACGGATAGCCCGAATTTTCTGGAAAATAGCACACAATGTAACTATGGTCCTAAAGCATCTTTTGGCACCAGTTCCAATCCAATCGGTGAAGGTCACCTTTAGTCAATTTCAATCTCTTTGTTCATCAGACGACTCCTACAGACCCATTTCGAGTCCTTATATCTCCACGTGTACTGCATGCAGCGCACTCCTATTTGGCCCAGTTGTGAACCTTCCTACCACCTATAAACCCTGTAAAAAGCGCACCCGTTTGTTGCGAATTAATAGAGTTATTACGGTTTTACCGTTTTCCCGCCCATATTTCCATAGGGCGCAATGTAAAATTGATGACCCGTTTTCACCAGGACGCTTTGCCCCGATTCCCTTGACTACCCTGTACGTTTGTAGGCATAAGTGGTCTGCGCATGCGCATGTATTTGCAGCGCCATAGGTGCTTTCCTCTGCCTGCTACAGGCGTAAAACCGTTTATTTAATGAATGTTTGGCGGCCCATATTGGGTGCGCTTTTGTATTTACCCCTACCATATTTTGCAGGCTTGTTGGTATGGATGAGGGCTACATACGTTCTAAATTTCAGCCAAATCGGACGACAAATAAGTGAGTTATTAGGGCTCAAAATTCTGGATATTCCTCAACAACTTTGGACAGCTTATTTGATCAAAACTGACCTTCACCGATCGGAATGAAATTGGTGCCAGTTGAAAGGCCTGGGGCCATGGGTCGCTGGGGCCACCTGCCCAAAAATTCTTAGAGCCTCGTTTTCGAGTTCTAGCCGTTGAAAGTTGGTATTTTTCAATGTTTGACCCCTAATAACTTACTAACGGATAGCCCGAATTTTCTGGAAAATAGCACACAATGTAACTATGGTCCTAAAGCATCTTTTGGCACCAGTTCCAATCCAATCGGTGAAGGTCACCTTTAGTCAATTTCAATCTCTTTGTTCATCAGACGACTCCTACAGACCCATTTCGAGTCCTTATATCTCCACGTGTACTGCATGCAGCGCACTCCTATTTGGCCCAGTTGTGAACCTTCCTACCACCTATAAACCCTGTAAAAAGCGCACCCGTTTGTTGCGAATTAATAGAGTTATTACGGTTTTACCGTTTTCCCGCCCATATTTCCATAGGGCGCAATGTAAAATTGATGACCCGTTTTCACCAGGACGCTTTGCCCCGATTCCCTTGACTACCCTGTACGTTTGTAGGCATAAGTGGTCTGCGCATGCGCATGTATTTGCAGCGCCATAGGTGCTTTCCTCTGCCTGCTACAGGCGTAAAACCGTTTATTTAATGAATGTTTGGCGGCCCATATTGGGTGCGCTTTTGTATTTACCCCTACCATATTTTGCAGGCTTGTTGGTATGGATGAGGGCTACATACGTTCTAAATTTCAGCCAAATCGGACGACAAATAAGTGAGTTATTAGGGCTCAAAATTCTGGATATTCCTCAACAACTTTGGACAGCTTATTTGATCAAAACTGACCTTCACCGATCGGAATGAAATTGGTGCCAGTTGAAAGGCCTGGGGCCATGGGTCGCTGGGGCCACCTGCCCAAAAATTCTTAGAGCCTCGTTTTCGAGTTCTAGCCGTTGAAAGTTGGTATTTTTCAATGTTTGACCCCTAATAACTTACTAACGGATAGCCCGAATTTTCTGGAAAATAGCACACAATGTAACTATGGTCCTAAAGCATCTTTTGGCACCAGTTCCAATCCAATCGGTGAAGGTCACCTTTAGTCAATTTCAATCTCTTTGTTCATCAGACGACTCCTACAGACCCATTTCGAGTCCTTATATCTCCACGTGTACTGCATGCAGCGCACTCCTATTTGGCCCAGTTGTGAACCTTCCTACCACCTATAAACCCTGTAAAAAGCGCACCCGTTTGTTGCGAATTAATAGAGTTATTACGGTTTTACCGTTTTCCCGCCCATATTTCCATAGGGCGCAATGTAAAATTGATGACCCGTTTTCACCAGGACGCTTTGCCCCGATTCCCTTGACTACCCTGTACGTTTGTAGGCATAAGTGGTCTGCGCATGCGCATGTATTTGCAGCGCCATAGGTGCTTTCCTCTGCCTGCTACAGGCGTAAAACCGTTTATTTAATGAATGTTTGGCGGCCCATATTGGGTGCGCTTTTGTATTTACCCCTACCATATTTTGCAGGCTTGTTGGTATGGATGAGGGCTACATACGTTCTAAATTTCAGCCAAATCGGACGACAAATAAGTGAGTTATTAGGGCTCAAAATTCTGGATATTCCTCAACAACTTTGGACAGCTTATTTGATCAAAACTGACCTTCACCGATCGGAATGAAATTGGTGCCAGTTGAAAGGCCTGGGGCCATGGGTCGCTGGGGCCACCTGCCCAAAAATTCTTAGAGCCTCGTTTTCGAGTTCTAGCCGTTGAAAGTTGGTATTTTTCAATGTTTGACCCCTAATAACTTACTAACGGATAGCCCGAATTTTCTGGAAAATAGCACACAATGTAACTATGGTCCTAAAGCATCTTTTGGCACCAGTTCCAATCCAATCGGTGAAGGTCACCTTTAGTCAATTTCAATCTCTTTGTTCATCAGACGACTCCTACAGACCCATTTCGAGTCCTTATATCTCCACGTGTACTGCATGCAGCGCACTCCTATTTGGCCCAGTTGTGAACCTTCCTACCACCTATAAACCCTGTAAAAAGCGCACCCGTTTGTTGCGAATTAATAGAGTTATTACGGTTTTACCGTTTTCCCGCCCATATTTCCATAGGGCGCAATGTAAAATTGATGACCCGTTTTCACCAGGACGCTTTGCCCCGATTCCCTTGACTACCCTGTACGTTTGTAGGCATAAGTGGTCTGCGCATGCGCATGTATTTGCAGCGCCATAGGTGCTTTCCTCTGCCTGCTACAGGCGTAAAACCGTTTATTTAATGAATGTTTGGCGGCCCATATTGGGTGCGCTTTTGTATTTACCCCTACCATATTTTGCAGGCTTGTTGGTATGGATGAGGGCTACATACGTTCTAAATTTCAGCCAAATCGGACGACAAATAAGTGAGTTATTAGGGCTCAAAATTCTGGATATTCCTCAACAACTTTGGACAGCTTATTTGATCAAAACTGACCTTCACCGATCGGAATGAAATTGGTGCCAGTTGAAAGGCCTGGGGCCATGGGTCGCTGGGGCCACCTGCCCAAAAATTCTTAGAGCCTCGTTTTCGAGTTCTAGCCGTTGAAAGTTGGTATTTTTCAATGTTTGACCCCTAATAACTTACTAACGGATAGCCCGAATTTTCTGGAAAATAGCACACAATGTAACTATGGTCCTAAAGCATCTTTTGGCACCAGTTCCAATCCAATCGGTGAAGGTCACCTTTAGTCAATTTCAATCTCTTTGTTCATCAGACGACTCCTACAGACCCATTTCGAGTCCTTATATCTCCACGTGTACTGCATGCAGCGCACTCCTATTTGGCCCAGTTGTGAACCTTCCTACCACCTATAAACCCTGTAAAAAGCGCACCCGTTTGTTGCGAATTAATAGAGTTATTACGGTTTTACCGTTTTCCCGCCCATATTTCCATAGGGCGCAATGTAAAATTGATGACCCGTTTTCACCAGGACGCTTTGCCCCGATTCCCTTGACTACCCTGTACGTTTGTAGGCATAAGTGGTCTGCGCATGCGCATGTATTTGCAGCGCCATAGGTGCTTTCCTCTGCCTGCTACAGGCGTAAAACCGTTTATTTAATGAATGTTTGGCGGCCCATATTGGGTGCGCTTTTGTATTTACCCCTACCATATTTTGCAGGCTTGTTGGTATGGATGAGGGCTACATACGTTCTAAATTTCAGCCAAATCGGACGACAAATAAGTGAGTTATTAGGGCTCAAAATTCTGGATATTCCTCAACAACTTTGGACAGCTTATTTGATCAAAACTGACCTTCACCGATCGGAATGAAATTGGTGCCAGTTGAAAGGCCTGGGGCCATGGGTCGCTGGGGCCACCTGCCCAAAAATTCTTAGAGCCTCGTTTTCGAGTTCTAGCCGTTGAAAGTTGGTATTTTTCAATGTTTGACCCCTAATAACTTACTAACGGATAGCCCGAATTTTCTGGAAAATAGCACACAATGTAACTATGGTCCTAAAGCATCTTTTGGCACCAGTTCCAATCCAATCGGTGAAGGTCACCTTTAGTCAATTTCAATCTCTTTGTTCATCAGACGACTCCTACAGACCCATTTCGAGTCCTTATATCTCCACGTGTACTGCATGCAGCGCACTCCTATTTGGCCCAGTTGTGAACCTTCCTACCACCTATAAACCCTGTAAAAAGCGCACCCGTTTGTTGCGAATTAATAGAGTTATTACGGTTTTACCGTTTTCCCGCCCATATTTCCATAGGGCGCAATGTAAAATTGATGACCCGTTTTCACCAGGACGCTTTGCCCCGATTCCCTTGACTACCCTGTACGTTTGTAGGCATAAGTGGTCTGCGCATGCGCATGTATTTGCAGCGCCATAGGTGCTTTCCTCTGCCTGCTACAGGCGTAAAACCGTTTATTTAATGAATGTTTGGCGGCCCATATTGGGTGCGCTTTTGTATTTACCCCTACCATATTTTGCAGGCTTGTTGGTATGGATGAGGGCTACATACGTTCTAAATTTCAGCCAAATCGGACGACAAATAAGTGAGTTATTAGGGCTCAAAATTCTGGATATTCCTCAACAACTTTGGACAGCTTATTTGATCAAAACTGACCTTCACCGATCGGAATGAAATTGGTGCCAGTTGAAAGGCCTGGGGCCATGGGTCGCTGGGGCCACCTGCCCAAAAATTCTTAGAGCCTCGTTTTCGAGTTCTAGCCGTTGAAAGTTGGTATTTTTCAATGTTTGACCCCTAATAACTTACTAACGGATAGCCCGAATTTTCTGGAAAATAGCACACAATGTAACTATGGTCCTAAAGCATCTTTTGGCACCAGTTCCAATCCAATCGGTGAAGGTCACCTTTAGTCAATTTCAATCTCTTTGTTCATCAGACGACTCCTACAGACCCATTTCGAGTCCTTATATCTCCACGTGTACTGCATGCAGCGCACTCCTATTTGGCCCAGTTGTGAACCTTCCTACCACCTATAAACCCTGTAAAAAGCGCACCCGTTTGTTGCGAATTAATAGAGTTATTACGGTTTTACCGTTTTCCCGCCCATATTTCCATAGGGCGCAATGTAAAATTGATGACCCGTTTTCACCAGGACGCTTTGCCCCGATTCCCTTGACTACCCTGTACGTTTGTAGGCATAAGTGGTCTGCGCATGCGCATGTATTTGCAGCGCCATAGGTGCTTTCCTCTGCCTGCTACAGGCGTAAAACCGTTTATTTAATGAATGTTTGGCGGCCCATATTGGGTGCGCTTTTGTATTTACCCCTACCATATTTTGCAGGCTTGTTGGTATGGATGAGGGCTACATACGTTCTAAATTTCAGCCAAATCGGACGACAAATAAGTGAGTTATTAGGGCTCAAAATTCTGGATATTCCTCAACAACTTTGGACAGCTTATTTGATCAAAACTGACCTTCACCGATCGGAATGAAATTGGTGCCAGTTGAAAGGCCTGGGGCCATGGGTCGCTGGGGCCACCTGCCCAAAAATTCTTAGAGCCTCGTTTTCGAGTTCTAGCCGTTGAAAGTTGGTATTTTTCAATGTTTGACCCCTAATAACTTACTAACGGATAGCCCGAATTTTCTGGAAAATAGCACACAATGTAACTATGGTCCTAAAGCATCTTTTGGCACCAGTTCCAATCCAATCGGTGAAGGTCACCTTTAGTCAATTTCAATCTCTTTGTTCATCAGACGACTCCTACAGACCCATTTCGAGTCCTTATATCTCCACGTGTACTGCATGCAGCGCACTCCTATTTGGCCCAGTTGTGAACCTTCCTACCACCTATAAACCCTGTAAAAAGCGCACCCGTTTGTTGCGAATTAATAGAGTTATTACGGTTTTACCGTTTTCCCGCCCATATTTCCATAGGGCGCAATGTAAAATTGATGACCCGTTTTCACCAGGACGCTTTGCCCCGATTCCCTTGACTACCCTGTACGTTTGTAGGCATAAGTGGTCTGCGCATGCGCATGTATTTGCAGCGCCATAGGTGCTTTCCTCTGCCTGCTACAGGCGTAAAACCGTTTATTTAATGAATGTTTGGCGGCCCATATTGGGTGCGCTTTTGTATTTACCCCTACCATATTTTGCAGGCTTGTTGGTATGGATGAGGGCTACATACGTTCTAAATTTCAGCCAAATCGGACGACAAATAAGTGAGTTATTAGGGCTCAAAATTCTGGATATTCCTCAACAACTTTGGACAGCTTATTTGATCAAAACTGACCTTCACCGATCGGAATGAAATTGGTGCCAGTTGAAAGGCCTAGGGCCATGGGTCGCTGGGGCCACCTGCCCAAAAATTCTTAGAGCCTCGTTTTCGAGTTCTAGCCGTTGAAAGTTGGTATTTTTCAATGTTTGACCCCTAATAACTTACTAACGGATAGCCCGAATTTTCTGGAAAATAGCACACAATGTAACTATGGTCCTAAAGCATCTTTTGGCACCAGTTCCAATCCAATCGGTGAAGGTCACCTTTAGTCAATTTCAATCTCTTTGTTCATCAGACGACTCCTACAGACCCATTTCGAGTCCTTATATCTCCACGTGTACTGCATGCAGCGCACTCCTATTTGGCCCAGTTGTGAACCTTCCTACCACCTATAAACCCTGTAAAAAGCGCACCCGTTTGTTGCGAATTAATAGAGTTATTACGGTTTTACCGTTTTCCCGCCCATATTTCCATAGGGCGCAATGTAAAATTGATGACCCGTTTTCACCAGGACGCTTTGCCCCGATTCCCTTGACTACCCTGTACGTTTGTAGGCATAAGTGGTCTGCGCATGCGCATGTATTTGCAGCGCCATAGGTGCTTTCCTCTGCCTGCTACAGGCGTAAAACCGTTTATTTAATGAATGTTTGGCGGCCCATATTGGGTGCGCTTTTGTATTTACCCCTACCATATTTTGCAGGCTTGTTGGTATGGATGAGGGCTACATACGTTCTAAATTTCAGCCAAATCGGACGACAAATAAGTGAGTTATTAGGGCTCAAAATTCTGGATATTCCTCAACAACTTTGGACAGCTTATTTGATCAAAACTGACCTTCACCGATCGGAATGAAATTGGTGCCAGTTGAAAGGCCTGGGGCCATGGGTCGCTGGGGCCACCTGCCCAAAAATTCTTAGAGCCTCGTTTTCGAGTTCTAGCCGTTGAAAGTTGGTATTTTTCAATGTTTGACCCCTAATAACTTACTAACGGATAGCCCGAATTTTCTGGAAAATAGCACACAATGTAACTATGGTCCTAAAGCATCTTTTGGCACCAGTTCCAATCCAATCGGTGAAGGTCACCTTTAGTCAATTTCAATCTCTTTGTTCATCAGACGACTCCTACAGACCCATTTCGAGTCCTTATATCTCCACGTGTACTGCATGCAGCGCACTCCTATTTGGCCCAGTTGTGAACCTTCCTACCACCTATAAACCCTGTAAAAAGCGCACCCGTTTGTTGCGAATTAATAGAGTTATTACGGTTTTACCGTTTTCCCGCCCATATTTCCATAGGGCGCAATGTAAAATTGATGACCCGTTTTCACCAGGACGCTTTGCCCCGATTCCCTTGACTACCCTGTACGTTTGTAGGCATAAGTGGTCTGCGCATGCGCATGTATTTGCAGCGCCATAGGTGCTTTCCTCTGCCTGCTACAGGCGTAAAACCGTTTATTTAATGAATGTTTGGCGGCCCATATTGGGTGCGCTTTTGTATTTACCCCTACCATATTTTGCAGGCTTGTTGGTATGGATGAGGGCTACATACGTTCTAAATTTCAGCCAAATCGGACGACAAATAAGTGAGTTATTAGGGCTCAAAATTCTGGATATTCCTCAACAACTTTGGACAGCTTATTTGATCAAAACTGACCTTCACCGATCGGAATGAAATTGGTGCCAGTTGAAAGGCCTGGGGCCATGGGTCGCTGGGGCCACCTGCCCAAAAATTCTTAGAGCCTCGTTTTCGAGTTCTAGCCGTTGAAAGTTGGTATTTTTCAATGTTTGACCCCTAATAACTTACTAACGGATAGCCCGAATTTTCTGGAAAATAGCACACAATGTAACTATGGTCCTAAAGCATCTTTTGGCACCAGTTCCAATCCAATCGGTGAAGGTCACCTTTAGTCAATTTCAATCTCTTTGTTCATCAGACGACTCCTACAGACCCATTTCGAGTCCTTATATCTCCACGTGTACTGCATGCAGCGCACTCCTATTTGGCCCAGTTGTGAACCTTCCTACCACCTATAAACCCTGTAAAAAGCGCACCCGTTTGTTGCGAATTAATAGAGTTATTACGGTTTTACCGTTTTCCCGCCCATATTTCCATAGGGCGCAATGTAAAATTGATGACCCGTTTTCACCAGGACGCTTTGCCCCGATTCCCTTGACTACCCTGTACGTTTGTAGGCATAAGTGGTCTGCGCATGCGCATGTATTTGCAGCGCCATAGGTGCTTTCCTCTGCCTGCTACAGGCGTAAAACCGTTTATTTAATGAATGTTTGGCGGCCCATATTGGGTGCGCTTTTGTATTTACCCCTACCATATTTTGCAGGCTTGTTGGTATGGATGAGGGCTACATACGTTCTAAATTTCAGCCAAATCGGACGACAAATAAGTGAGTTATTAGGGCTCAAAATTCTGGATATTCCTCAACAACTTTGGACAGCTTATTTGATCAAAACTGACCTTCACCGATCGGAATGAAATTGGTGCCAGTTGAAAGGCCTGGGGCCATGGGTCGCTGGGGCCACCTGCCCAAAAATTCTTAGAGCCTCGTTTTCGAGTTCTAGCCGTTGAAAGTTGGTATTTTTCAATGTTTGACCCCTAATAACTTACTAACGGATAGCCCGAATTTTCTGGAAAATAGCACACAATGTAACTATGGTCCTAAAGCATCTTTTGGCACCAGTTCCAATCCAATCGGTGAAGGTCACCTTTAGTCAATTTCAATCTCTTTGTTCATCAGAC
>CAXHKG010000102.1:0-27078 GCA_964016985.1 Anodontia alba
ACAAAGAGATTGAAATTGACTAAAGGTGACCTTCACCGATTGGATTGGAACCTGGTGCCAAAAGATGCTTTAGGACCATAGTTACATTGTGTGCTATTTTCCAGAAAATTCGGGCTATCCGTTAGTAAGTTATTAGGGGTCAAACATTGAAAAATACCAACTTTCAACGGCTAGAACTCGAAAACGAGGCTCTAAGAATTTTTGGGCAGGTGGCCCCAGCGACCCATGGCCCCAGGCCTTTCAACTGGCACCAATTTCATTCCGATCGGTGAAGGTCAGTTTTGATCAAATAAGCTGTCCAAAGTTGTTGAGGAATATCCAGAATTTTGAGCCCTAATAACTCACTTATTTGTCGTCCGATTTGGCTGAAATTTAGAACGTATGTAGCCCTCATCCATACCAACAAGCCTGCAAAATATGGTAGGGGTAAATACAAAAGCGCACCCAATATGGGCCGCCAAACATTCATTAAATAAACGGTTTTACGCCTGTAGCAGGCAGAGGAAAGCACCTATGGCGCTGCAAATACATGCGCATGCGCAGACCACTTATGCCTACAAACGTACAGGGTAGTCAAGGGAATCGGGGCAAAGCGTCCTGGTGAAAACGGGTCATCAATTTTACATTGCGCCCTATGGAAATATGGGCGGGAAAACGGTAAAACCGTAATAACTCTATTAATTCGCAACAAACGGGTGCGCTTTTTACAGGGTTTATAGGTGGTAGGAAGGTTCACAACTGGGCCAAATAGGAGTGCGCTGCATGCAGTACACGTGGAGATATAAGGACTCGAAATGGGTCTGTAGGAGTCGTCTGATGAACAAAGAGATTGAAATTGACTAAAGGTGACCTTCACCGATTGGATTGGAACTGGTGCCAAAAGATGCTTTAGGACCATAGTTACATTGTGTGCTATTTTCCAGAAAATTCGGGCTATCCGTTAGTAAGTTATTAGGGGTCAAACATTGAAAAATACCAACTTTCAACGGCTAGAACTCGAAAACGAGGCTCTAAGAATTTTTGGGCAGGTGGCCCCAGCGACCCATGGCCCCAGGCCTTTCAACTGGCACCAATTTCATTCCGATCGGTGAAGGTCAGTTTTGATCAAATAAGCTGTCCAAAGTTGTTGAGGAATATCCAGAATTTTGAGCCCTAATAACTCACTTATTTGTCGTCCGATTTGGCTGAAATTTAGAACGTATGTAGCCCTCATCCATACCAACAAGCCTGCAAAATATGGTAGGGGTAAATACAAAAGCGCACCCAATATGGGCCGCCAAACATTCATTAAATAAACGGTTTTACGCCTGTAGCAGGCAGAGGAAAGCACCTATGGCGCTGCAAATACATGCGCATGCGCAGACCACTTATGCCTACAAACGTACAGGGTAGTCAAGGGAATCGGGGCAAAGCGTCCTGGTGAAAACGGGTCATCAATTTTACATTGCGCCCTATGGAAATATGGGCGGGAAAACGGTAAAACCGTAATAACTCTATTAATTCGCAACAAACGGGTGCGCTTTTTACAGGGTTTATAGGTGGTAGGAAGGTTCACAACTGGGCCAAATAGGAGTGCGCTGCATGCAGTACACGTGGAGATATAAGGACTCGAAATGGGTCTGTAGGAGTCGTCTGATGAACAAAGAGATTGAAATTGACTAAAGGTGACCTTCACCGATTGGATTGGAACTGGTGCCAAAAGATGCTTTAGGACCATAGTTACATTGTGTGCTATTTTCCAGAAAATTCGGGCTATCCGTTAGTAAGTTATTAGGGGTCAAACATTGAAAAATACCAACTTTCAACGGCTAGAACTCGAAAACGAGGCTCTAAGAATTTTTGGGCAGGTGGCCCCAGCGACCCATGGCCCCAGGCCTTTCAACTGGCACCAATTTCATTCCGATCGGTGAAGGTCAGTTTTGATCAAATAAGCTGTCCAAAGTTGTTGAGGAATATCCAGAATTTTGAGCCCTAATAACTCACTTATTTGTCGTCCGATTTGGCTGAAATTTAGAACGTATGTAGCCCTCATCCATACCAACAAGCCTGCAAAATATGGTAGGGGTAAATACAAAAGCGCACCCAATATGGGCCGCCAAACATTCATTAAATAAACGGTTTTACGCCTGTAGCAGGCAGAGGAAAGCACCTATGGCGCTGCAAATACATGCGCATGCGCAGACCACTTATGCCTACAAACGTACAGGGTAGTCAAGGGAATCGGGGCAAAGCGTCCTGGTGAAAACGGGTCATCAATTTTACATTGCGCCCTATGGAAATATGGGCGGGAAAACGGTAAAACCGTAATAACTCTATTAATTCGCAACAAACGGGTGCGCTTTTTACAGGGTTTATAGGTGGTAGGAAGGTTCACAACTGGGCCAAATAGGAGTGCGCTGCATGCAGTACACGTGGAGATATAAGGACTCGAAATGGGTCTGTAGGAGTCGTCTGATGAACAAAGAGATTGAAATTGACTAAAGGTGACCTTCACCGATTGGATTGGAACTGGTGCCAAAAGATGCTTTAGGACCATAGTTACATTGTGTGCTATTTTCCAGAAAATTCGGGCTATCCGTTAGTAAGTTATTAGGGGTCAAACATTGAAAAATACCAACTTTCAACGGCTAGAACTCGAAAACGAGGCTCTAAGAATTTTTGGGCAGGTGGCCCCAGCGACCCATGGCCCCAGGCCTTTCAACTGGCACCAATTTCATTCCGATCGGTGAAGGTCAGTTTTGATCAAATAAGCTGTCCAAAGTTGTTGAGGAATATCCAGAATTTTGAGCCCTAATAACTCACTTATTTGTCGTCCGATTTGGCTGAAATTTAGAACGTATGTAGCCCTCATCCATACCAACAAGCCTGCAAAATATGGTAGGGGTAAATACAAAAGCGCACCCAATATGGGCCGCCAAACATTCATTAAATAAACGGTTTTACGCCTGTAGCAGGCAGAGGAAAGCACCTATGGCGCTGCAAATACATGCGCATGCGCAGACCACTTATGCCTACAAACGTACAGGGTAGTCAAGGGAATCGGGGCAAAGCGTCCTGGTGAAAACGGGTCATCAATTTTACATTGCGCCCTATGGAAATATGGGCGGGAAAACGGTAAAACCGTAATAACTCTATTAATTCGCAACAAACGGGTGCGCTTTTTACAGGGTTTATAGGTGGTAGGAAGGTTCACAACTGGGCCAAATAGGAGTGCGCTGCATGCAGTACACGTGGAGATATAAGGACTCGAAATGGGTCTGTAGGAGTCGTCTGATGAACAAAGAGATTGAAATTGACTAAAGGTGACCTTCACCGATTGGATTGGAACTGGTGCCAAAAGATGCTTTAGGACCATAGTTACATTGTGTGCTATTTTCCAGAAAATTCGGGCTATCCGTTAGTAAGTTATTAGGGGTCAAACATTGAAAAATACCAACTTTCAACGGCTAGAACTCGAAAACGAGGCTCTAAGAATTTTTGGGCAGGTGGCCCCAGCGACCCATGGCCCCAGGCCTTTCAACTGGCACCAATTTCATTCCGATCGGTGAAGGTCAGTTTTGATCAAATAAGCTGTCCAAAGTTGTTGAGGAATATCCAGAATTTTGAGCCCTAATAACTCACTTATTTGTCGTCCGATTTGGCTGAAATTTAGAACGTATGTAGCCCTCATCTATACCAACAAGCCTGCAAAATATGGTAGGGGTAAATACAAAAGCGCACCCAATATGGGCCGCCAAACATTCATTAAATAAACGGTTTTACGCCTGTAGCAGGCAGAGGAAAGCACCTATGGCGCTGCAAATACATGCGCATGCGCAGACCACTTATGCCTACAAACGTACAGGGTAGTCAAGGGAATCGGGGCAAAGCGTCCTGGTGAAAACGGGTCATCAATTTTACATTGCGCCCTATGGAAATATGGGCGGGAAAACGGTAAAACCGTAATAACTCTATTAATTCGCAACAAACGGGTGCGCTTTTTACAGGGTTTATAGGTGGTAGGAAGGTTCACAACTGGGCCAAATAGGAGTGCGCTGCATGCAGTACACGTGGAGATATAAGGACTCGAAATGGGTCTGTAGGAGTCGTCTGATGAACAAAGAGATTGAAATTGACTAAAGGTGACCTTCACCGATTGGATTGGAACTGGTGCCAAAAGATGCTTTAGGACCATAGTTACATTGTGTGCTATTTTCCAGAAAATTCGGGCTATCCGTTAGTAAGTTATTAGGGGTCAAACATTGAAAAATACCAACTTTCAACGGCTAGAACTCGAAAACGAGGCTCTAAGAATTTTTGGGCAGGTGGCCCCAGCGACCCATGGCCCCAGGCCTTTCAACTGGCACCAATTTCATTCCGATCGGTGAAGGTCAGTTTTGATCAAATAAGCTGTCCAAAGTTGTTGAGGAATATCCAGAATTTTGAGCCCTAATAACTCACTTATTTGTCGTCCGATTTGGCTGAAATTTAGAACGTATGTAGCCCTCATCCATACCAACAAGCCTGCAAAATATGGTAGGGGTAAATACAAAAGCGCACCCAATATGGGCCGCCAAACATTCATTAAATAAACGGTTTTACGCCTGTAGCAGGCAGAGGAAAGCACCTATGGCGCTGCAAATACATGCGCATGCGCAGACCACTTATGCCTACAAACGTACAGGGTAGTCAAGGGAATCGGGGCAAAGCGTCCTGGTGAAAACGGGTCATCAATTTTACATTGCGCCCTATGGAAATATGGGCGGGAAAACGGTAAAACCGTAATAACTCTATTAATTCGCAACAAACGGGTGCGCTTTTTACAGGGTTTATAGGTGGTAGGAAGGTTCACAACTGGGCCAAATAGGAGTGCGCTGCATGCAGTACACGTGGAGATATAAGGACTCGAAATGGGTCTGTAGGAGTCGTCTGATGAACAAAGAGATTGAAATTGACTAAAGGTGACCTTCACCGATTGGATTGGAACTGGTGCCAAAAGATGCTTTAGGACCATAGTTACATTGTGTGCTATTTTCCAGAAAATTCGGGCTATCCGTTAGTAAGTTATTAGGGGTCAAACATTGAAAAATACCAACTTTCAACGGCTAGAACTCGAAAACGAGGCTCTAAGAATTTTTGGGCAGGTGGCCCCAGCGACCCATGGCCCCAGGCCTTTCAACTGGCACCAATTTCATTCCGATCGGTGAAGGTCAGTTTTGATCAAATAAGCTGTCCAAAGTTGTTGAGGAATATCCAGAATTTTGAGCCCTAATAACTCACTTATTTGTCGTCCGATTTGGCTGAAATTTAGAACGTATGTAGCCCTCATCCATACCAACAAGCCTGCAAAATATGGTAGGGGTAAATACAAAAGCGCACCCAATATGGGCCGCCAAACATTCATTAAATAAACGGTTTTACGCCTGTAGCAGGCAGAGGAAAGCACCTATGGCGCTGCAAATACATGCGCATGCGCAGACCACTTATGCCTACAAACGTACAGGGTAGTCAAGGGAATCGGGGCAAAGCGTCCTGGTGAAAACGGGTCATCAATTTTACATTGCGCCCTATGGAAATATGGGCGGGAAAACGGTAAAACCGTAATAACTCTATTAATTCGCAACAAACGGGTGCGCTTTTTACAGGGTTTATAGGTGGTAGGAAGGTTCACAACTGGGCCAAATAGGAGTGCGCTGCATGCAGTACACGTGGAGATATAAGGACTCGAAATGGGTCTGTAGGAGTCGTCTGATGAACAAAGAGATTGAAATTGACTAAAGGTGACCTTCACCGATTGGATTGGAACTGGTGCCAAAAGATGCTTTAGGACCATAGTTACATTGTGTGCTATTTTCCAGAAAATTCGGGCTATCCGTTAGTAAGTTATTAGGGGTCAAACATTGAAAAATACCAACTTTCAACGGCTAGAACTCGAAAACGAGGCTCTAAGAATTTTTGGGCAGGTGGCCCCAGCGACCCATGGCCCCAGGCCTTTCAACTGGCACCAATTTCATTCCGATCGGTGAAGGTCAGTTTTGATCAAATAAGCTGTCCAAAGTTGTTGAGGAATATCCAGAATTTTGAGCCCTAATAACTCACTTATTTGTCGTCCGATTTGGCTGAAATTTAGAACGTATGTAGCCCTCATCCATACCAACAAGCCTGCAAAATATGGTAGGGGTAAATACAAAAGCGCACCCAATATGGGCCGCCAAACATTCATTAAATAAACGGTTTTACGCCTGTAGCAGGCAGAGGAAAGCACCTATGGCGCTGCAAATACATGCGCATGCGCAGACCACTTATGCCTACAAACGTACAGGGTAGTCAAGGGAATCGGGGCAAAGCGTCCTGGTGAAAACGGGTCATCAATTTTACATTGCGCCCTATGGAAATATGGGCGGGAAAACGGTAAAACCGTAATAACTCTATTAATTCGCAACAAACGGGTGCGCTTTTTACAGGGTTTATAGGTGGTAGGAAGGTTCACAACTGGGCCAAATAGGAGTGCGCTGCATGCAGTACACGTGGAGATATAAGGACTCGAAATGGGTCTGTAGGAGTCGTCTGATGAACAAAGAGATTGAAATTGACTAAAGGTGACCTTCACCGATTGGATTGGAACTGGTGCCAAAAGATGCTTTAGGACCATAGTTACATTGTGTGCTATTTTCCAGAAAATTCGGGCTATCCGTTAGTAAGTTATTAGGGGTCAAACATTGAAAAATACCAACTTTCAACGGCTAGAACTCGAAAACGAGGCTCTAAGAATTTTTGGGCAGGTGGCCCCAGCGACCCATGGCCCCAGGCCTTTCAACTGGCACCAATTTCATTCCGATCGGTGAAGGTCAGTTTTGATCAAATAAGCTGTCCAAAGTTGTTGAGGAATATCCAGAATTTTGAGCCCTAATAACTCACTTATTTGTCGTCCGATTTGGCTGAAATTTAGAACGTATGTAGCCCTCATCCATACCAACAAGCCTGCAAAATATGGTAGGGGTAAATACAAAAGCGCACCCAATATGGGCCGCCAAACATTCATTAAATAAACGGTTTTACGCCTGTAGCAGGCAGAGGAAAGCACCTATGGCGCTGCAAATACATGCGCATGCGCAGACCACTTATGCCTACAAACGTACAGGGTAGTCAAGGGAATCGGGGCAAAGCGTCCTGGTGAAAACGGGTCATCAATTTTACATTGCGCCCTATGGAAATATGGGCGGGAAAACGGTAAAACCGTAATAACTCTATTAATTCGCAACAAACGGGTGCGCTTTTTACAGGGTTTATAGGTGGTAGGAAGGTTCACAACTGGGCCAAATAGGAGTGCGCTGCATGCAGTACACGTGGAGATATAAGGACTCGAAATGGGTCTGTAGGAGTCGTCTGATGAACAAAGAGATTGAAATTGACTAAAGGTGACCTTCACCGATTGGATTGGAACTGGTGCCAAAAGATGCTTTAGGACCATAGTTACATTGTGTGCTATTTTCCAGAAAATTCGGGCTATCCGTTAGTAAGTTATTAGGGGTCAAACATTGAAAAATACCAACTTTCAACGGCTAGAACTCGAAAACGAGGCTCTAAGAATTTTTGGGCAGGTGGCCCCAGCGACCCATGGCCCCAGGCCTTTCAACTGGCACCAATTTCATTCCGATCGGTGAAGGTCAGTTTTGATCAAATAAGCTGTCCAAAGTTGTTGAGGAATATCCAGAATTTTGAGCCCTAATAACTCACTTATTTGTCGTCCGATTTGGCTGAAATTTAGAACGTATGTAGCCCTCATCCATACCAACAAGCCTGCAAAATATGGTAGGGGTAAATACAAAAGCGCACCCAATATGGGCCGCCAAACATTCATTAAATAAACGGTTTTACGCCTGTAGCAGGCAGAGGAAAGCACCTATGGCGCTGCAAATACATGCGCATGCGCAGACCACTTATGCCTACAAACGTACAGGGTAGTCAAGGGAATCGGGGCAAAGCGTCCTGGTGAAAACGGGTCATCAATTTTACATTGCGCCCTATGGAAATATGGGCGGGAAAACGGTAAAACCGTAATAACTCTATTAATTCGCAACAAACGGGTGCGCTTTTTACAGGGTTTATAGGTGGTAGGAAGGTTCACAACTGGGCCAAATAGGAGTGCGCTGCATGCAGTACACGTGGAGATATAAGGACTCGAAATGGGTCTGTAGGAGTCGTCTGATGAACAAAGAGATTGAAATTGACTAAAGGTGACCTTCACCGATTGGATTGGAACTGATGCCAAAAGATGCTTTAGGACCATAGTTACATTGTGTGCTATTTTCCAGAAAATTCGGGCTATCCGTTAGTAAGTTATTAGGGGTCAAACATTGAAAAATACCAACTTTCAACGGCTAGAACTCGAAAACGAGGCTCTAAGAATTTTTGGGCAGGTGGCCCCAGCGACCCATGGCCCCAGGCCTTTCAACTGGCACCAATTTCATTCCGATCGGTGAAGGTCAGTTTTGATCAAATAAGCTGTCCAAAGTTGTTGAGGAATATCCAGAATTTTGAGCCCTAATAACTCACTTATTTGTCGTCCGATTTGGCTGAAATTTAGAACGTATGTAGCCCTCATCCATACCAACAAGCCTGCAAAATATGGTAGGGGTAAATACAAAAGCGCACCCAATATGGGCCGCCAAACATTCATTAAATAAACGGTTTTACGCCTGTAGCAGGCAGAGGAAAGCACCTATGGCGCTGCAAATACATGCGCATGCGCAGACCACTTATGCCTACAAACGTACAGGGTAGTCAAGGGAATCGGGGCAAAGCGTCCTGGTGAAAACGGGTCATCAATTTTACATTGCGCCCTATGGAAATATGGGCGGGAAAACGGTAAAACCGTAATAACTCTATTAATTCGCAACAAACGGGTGCGCTTTTTACAGGGTTTATAGGTGGTAGGAAGGTTCACAACTGGGCCAAATAGGAGTGCGCTGCATGCAGTACACGTGGAGATATAAGGACTCGAAATGGGTCTGTAGGAGTCGTCTGATGAACAAAGAGATTGAAATTGACTAAAGGTGACCTTCACCGATTGGATTGGAACTGGTGCCAAAAGATGCTTTAGGACCATAGTTACATTGTGTGCTATTTTCCAGAAAATTCGGGCTATCCGTTAGTAAGTTATTAGGGGTCAAACATTGAAAAATACCAACTTTCAACGGCTAGAACTCGAAAACGAGGCTCTAAGAATTTTTGGGCAGGTGGCCCCAGCGACCCATGGCCCCAGGCCTTTCAACTGGCACCAATTTCATTCCGATCGGTGAAGGTCAGTTTTGATCAAATAAGCTGTCCAAAGTTGTTGAGGAATATCCAGAATTTTGAGCCCTAATAACTCACTTATTTGTCGTCCGATTTGGCTGAAATTTAGAACGTATGTAGCCCTCATCCATACCAACAAGCCTGCAAAATATGGTAGGGGTAAATACAAAAGCGCACCCAATATGGGCCGCCAAACATTCATTAAATAAACGGTTTTACGCCTGTAGCAGGCAGAGGAAAGCACCTATGGCGCTGCAAATACATGCGCATGCGCAGACCACTTATGCCTACAAACGTACAGGGTAGTCAAGGGAATCGGGGCAAAGCGTCCTGGTGAAAACGGGTCATCAATTTTACATTGCGCCCTATGGAAATATGGGCGGGAAAACGGTAAAACCGTAATAACTCTATTAATTCGCAACAAACGGGTGCGCTTTTTACAGGGTTTATAGGTGGTAGGAAGGTTCACAACTGGGCCAAATAGGAGTGCGCTGCATGCAGTACACGTGGAGATATAAGGACTCGAAATGGGTCTGTAGGAGTCGTCTGATGAACAAAGAGATTGAAATTGACTAAAGGTGACCTTCACCGATTGGATTGGAACTGGTGCCAAAAGATGCTTTAGGACCATAGTTACATTGTGTGCTATTTTCCAGAAAATTCGGGCTATCCGTTAGTAAGTTATTAGGGGTCAAACATTGAAAAATACCAACTTTCAACGGCTAGAACTCGAAAACGAGGCTCTAAGAATTTTTGGGCAGGTGGCCCCAGCGACCCATGGCCCCAGGCCTTTCAACTGGCACCAATTTCATTCCGATCGGTGAAGGTCAGTTTTGATCAAATAAGCTGTCCAAAGTTGTTGAGGAATATCCAGAATTTTGAGCCCTAATAACTCACTTATTTGTCGTCCGATTTGGCTGAAATTTAGAACGTATGTAGCCCTCATCCATACCAACAAGCCTGCAAAATATGGTAGGGGTAAATACAAAAGCGCACCCAATATGGGCCGCCAAACATTCATTAAATAAACGGTTTTACGCCTGTAGCAGGCAGAGGAAAGCACCTATGGCGCTGCAAATACATGCGCATGCGCAGACCACTTATGCCTACAAACGTACAGGGTAGTCAAGGGAATCGGGGCAAAGCGTCCTGGTGAAAACGGGTCATCAATTTTACATTGCGCCCTATGGAAATATGGGCGGGAAAACGGTAAAACCGTAATAACTCTATTAATTCGCAACAAACGGGTGCGCTTTTTACAGGGTTTATAGGTGGTAGGAAGGTTCACAACTGGGCCAAATAGGAGTGCGCTGCATGCAGTACACGTGGAGATATAAGGACTCGAAATGGGTCTGTAGGAGTCGTCTGATGAACAAAGAGATTGAAATTGACTAAAGGTGACCTTCACCGATTGGATTGGAACTGGTGCCAAAAGATGCTTTAGGACCATAGTTACATTGTGTGCTATTTTCCAGAAAATTCGGGCTATCCGTTAGTAAGTTATTAGGGGTCAAACATTGAAAAATACCAACTTTCAACGGCTAGAACTCGAAAACGAGGCTCTAAGAATTTTTGGGCAGGTGGCCCCAGCGACCCATGGCCCCAGGCCTTTCAACTGGCACCAATTTCATTCCGATCGGTGAAGGTCAGTTTTGATCAAATAAGCTGTCCAAAGTTGTTGAGGAATATCCAGAATTTTGAGCCCTAATAACTCACTTATTTGTCGTCCGATTTGGCTGAAATTTAGAACGTATGTAGCCCTCATCCATACCAACAAGCCTGCAAAATATGGTAGGGGTAAATACAAAAGCGCACCCAATATGGGCCGCCAAACATTCATTAAATAAACGGTTTTACGCCTGTAGCAGGCAGAGGAAAGCACCTATGGCGCTGCAAATACATGCGCATGCGCAGACCACTTATGCCTACAAACGTACAGGGTAGTCAAGGGAATCGGGGCAAAGCGTCCTGGTGAAAACGGGTCATCAATTTTACATTGCGCCCTATGGAAATATGGGCGGGAAAACGGTAAAACCGTAATAACTCTATTAATTCGCAACAAACGGGTGCGCTTTTTACAGGGTTTATAGGTGGTAGGAAGGTTCACAACTGGGCCAAATAGGAGTGCGCTGCATGCAGTACACGTGGAGATATAAGGACTCGAAATGGGTCTGTAGGAGTCGTCTGATGAACAAAGAGATTGAAATTGACTAAAGGTGACCTTCACCGATTGGATTGGAACTGGTGCCAAAAGATGCTTTAGGACCATAGTTACATTGTGTGCTATTTTCCAGAAAATTCGGGCTATCCGTTAGTAAGTTATTAGGGGTCAAACATTGAAAAATACCAACTTTCAACGGCTAGAACTCGAAAACGAGGCTCTAAGAATTTTTGGGCAGGTGGCCCCAGCGACCCATGGCCCCAGGCCTTTCAACTGGCACCAATTTCATTCCGATCGGTGAAGGTCAGTTTTGATCAAATAAGCTGTCCAAAGTTGTTGAGGAATATCCAGAATTTTGAGCCCTAATAACTCACTTATTTGTCGTCCGATTTGGCTGAAATTTAGAACGTATGTAGCCCTCATCCATACCAACAAGCCTGCAAAATATGGTAGGGGTAAATACAAAAGCGCACCCAATATGGGCCGCCAAACATTCATTAAATAAACGGTTTTACGCCTGTAGCAGGCAGAGGAAAGCACCTATGGCGCTGCAAATACATGCGCATGCGCAGACCACTTATGCCTACAAACGTACAGGGTAGTCAAGGGAATCGGGGCAAAGCGTCCTGGTGAAAACGGGTCATCAATTTTACATTGCGCCCTATGGAAATATGGGCGGGAAAACGGTAAAACCGTAATAACTCTATTAATTCGCAACAAACGGGTGCGCTTTTTACAGGGTTTATAGGTGGTAGGAAGGTTCACAACTGGGCCAAATAGGAGTGCGCTGCATGCAGTACACGTGGAGATATAAGGACTCGAAATGGGTCTGTAGGAGTCGTCTGATGAACAAAGAGATTGAAATTGACTAAAGGTGACCTTCACCGATTGGATTGGAACTGGTGCCAAAAGATGCTTTAGGACCATAGTTACATTGTGTGCTATTTTCCAGAAAATTCGGGCTATCCGTTAGTAAGTTATTAGGGGTCAAACATTGAAAAATACCAACTTTCAACGGCTAGAACTCGAAAACGAGGCTCTAAGAATTTTTGGGCAGGTGGCCCCAGCGACCCATGGCCCCAGGCCTTTCAACTGGCACCAATTTCATTCCGATCGGTGAAGGTCAGTTTTGATCAAATAAGCTGTCCAAAGTTGTTGAGGAATATCCAGAATTTTGAGCCCTAATAACTCACTTATTTGTCGTCCGATTTGGCTGAAATTTAGAACGTATGTAGCCCTCATCCATACCAACAAGCCTGCAAAATATGGTAGGGGTAAATACAAAAGCGCACCCAATATGGGCCGCCAAACATTCATTAAATAAACGGTTTTACGCCTGTAGCAGGCAGAGGAAAGCACCTATGGCGCTGCAAATACATGCGCATGCGCAGACCACTTATGCCTACAAACGTACAGGGTAGTCAAGGGAATCGGGGCAAAGCGTCCTGGTGAAAACGGGTCATCAATTTTACATTGCGCCCTATGGAAATATGGGCGGGAAAACGGTAAAACCGTAATAACTCTATTAATTCGCAACAAACGGGTGCGCTTTTTACAGGGTTTATAGGTGGTAGGAAGGTTCACAACTGGGCCAAATAGGAGTGCGCTGCATGCAGTACACGTGGAGATATAAGGACTCGAAATGGGTCTGTAGGAGTCGTCTGATGAACAAAGAGATTGAAATTGACTAAAGGTGACCTTCACCGATTGGATTGGAACTGGTGCCAAAAGATGCTTTAGGACCATAGTTACATTGTGTGCTATTTTCCAGAAAATTCGGGCTATCCGTTAGTAAGTTATTAGGGGTCAAACATTGAAAAATACCAACTTTCAACGGCTAGAACTCGAAAACGAGGCTCTAAGAATTTTTGGGCAGGTGGCCCCAGCGACCCATGGCCCCAGGCCTTTCAACTGGCACCAATTTCATTCCGATCGGTGAAGGTCAGTTTTGATCAAATAAGCTGTCCAAAGTTGTTGAGGAATATCCAGAATTTTGAGCCCTAATAACTCACTTATTTGTCGTCCGATTTGGCTGAAATTTAGAACGTATGTAGCCCTCATCCATACCAACAAGCCTGCAAAATATGGTAGGGGTAAATACAAAAGCGCACCCAATATGGGCCGCCAAACATTCATTAAATAAACGGTTTTACGCCTGTAGCAGGCAGAGGAAAGCACCTATGGCGCTGCAAATACATGCGCATGCGCAGACCACTTATGCCTACAAACGTACAGGGTAGTCAAGGGAATCGGGGCAAAGCGTCCTGGTGAAAACGGGTCATCAATTTTACATTGCGCCCTATGGAAATATGGGCGGGAAAACGGTAAAACCGTAATAACTCTATTAATTCGCAACAAACGGGTGCGCTTTTTACAGGGTTTATAGGTGGTAGGAAGGTTCACAACTGGGCCAAATAGGAGTGCGCTGCATGCAGTACACGTGGAGATATAAGGACTCGAAATGGGTCTGTAGGAGTCGTCTGATGAACAAAGAGATTGAAATTGACTAAAGGTGACCTTCACCGATTGGATTGGAACTGGTGCCAAAAGATGCTTTAGGACCATAGTTACATTGTGTGCTATTTTCCAGAAAATTCGGGCTATCCGTTAGTAAGTTATTAGGGGTCAAACATTGAAAAATACCAACTTTCAACGGCTAGAACTCGAAAACGAGGCTCTAAGAATTTTTGGGCAGGTGGCCCCAGCGACCCATGGCCCCAGGCCTTTCAACTGGCACCAATTTCATTCCGATCGGTGAAGGTCAGTTTTGATCAAATAAGCTGTCCAAAGTTGTTGAGGAATATCCAGAATTTTGAGCCCTAATAACTCACTTATTTGTCGTCCGATTTGGCTGAAATTTAGAACGTATGTAGCCCTCATCCATACCAACAAGCCTGCAAAATATGGTAGGGGTAAATACAAAAGCGCACCCAATATGGGCCGCCAAACATTCATTAAATAAACGGTTTTACGCCTGTAGCAGGCAGAGGAAAGCACCTATGGCGCTGCAAATACATGCGCATGCGCAGACCACTTATGCCTACAAACGTACAGGGTAGTCAAGGGAATCGGGGCAAAGCGTCCTGGTGAAAACGGGTCATCAATTTTACATTGCGCCCTATGGAAATATGGGCGGGAAAACGGTAAAACCGTAATAACTCTATTAATTCGCAACAAACGGGTGCGCTTTTTACAGGGTTTATAGGTGGTAGGAAGGTTCACAACTGGGCCAAATAGGAGTGCGCTGCATGCAGTACACGTGGAGATATAAGGACTCGAAATGGGTCTGTAGGAGTCGTCTGATGAACAAAGAGATTGAAATTGACTAAAGGTGACCTTCACCGATTGGATTGGAACTGGTGCCAAAAGATGCTTTAGGACCATAGTTACATTGTGTGCTATTTTCCAGAAAATTCGGGCTATCCGTTAGTAAGTTATTAGGGGTCAAACATTGAAAAATACCAACTTTCAACGGCTAGAACTCGAAAACGAGGCTCTAAGAATTTTTGGGCAGGTGGCCCCAGCGACCCATGGCCCCAGGCCTTTCAACTGGCACCAATTTCATTCCGATCGGTGAAGGTCAGTTTTGATCAAATAAGCTGTCCAAAGTTGTTGAGGAATATCCAGAATTTTGAGCCCTAATAACTCACTTATTTGTCGTCCGATTTGGCTGAAATTTAGAACGTATGTAGCCCTCATCCATACCAACAAGCCTGCAAAATATGGTAGGGGTAAATACAAAAGCGCACCCAATATGGGCCGCCAAACATTCATTAAATAAACGGTTTTACGCCTGTAGCAGGCAGAGGAAAGCACCTATGGCGCTGCAAATACATGCGCATGCGCAGACCACTTATGCCTACAAACGTACAGGGTAGTCAAGGGAATCGGGGCAAAGCGTCCTGGTGAAAACGGGTCATCAATTTTACATTGCGCCCTATGGAAATATGGGCGGGAAAACGGTAAAACCGTAATAACTCTATTAATTCGCAACAAACGGGTGCGCTTTTTACAGGGTTTATAGGTGGTAGGAAGGTTCACAACTGGGCCAAATAGGAGTGCGCTGCATGCAGTACACGTGGAGATATAAGGACTCGAAATGGGTCTGTAGGAGTCGTCTGATGAACAAAGAGATTGAAATTGACTAAAGGTGACCTTCACCGATTGGATTGGAACTGGTGCCAAAAGATGCTTTAGGACCATAGTTACATTGTGTGCTATTTTCCAGAAAATTCGGGCTATCCGTTAGTAAGTTATTAGGGGTCAAACATTGAAAAATACCAACTTTCAACGGCTAGAACTCGAAAACGAGGCTCTAAGAATTTTTGGGCAGGTGGCCCCAGCGACCCATGGCCCCAGGCCTTTCAACTGGCACCAATTTCATTCCGATCGGTGAAGGTCAGTTTTGATCAAATAAGCTGTCCAAAGTTGTTGAGGAATATCCAGAATTTTGAGCCCTAATAACTCACTTATTTGTCGTCCGATTTGGCTGAAATTTAGAACGTATGTAGCCCTCATCCATACCAACAAGCCTGCAAAATATGGTAGGGGTAAATACAAAAGCGCACCCAATATGGGCCGCCAAACATTCATTAAATAAACGGTTTTACGCCTGTAGCAGGCAGAGGAAAGCACCTATGGCGCTGCAAATACATGCGCATGCGCAGACCACTTATGCCTACAAACGTACAGGGTAGTCAAGGGAATCGGGGCAAAGCGTCCTGGTGAAAACGGGTCATCAATTTTACATTGCGCCCTATGGAAATATGGGCGGGAAAACGGTAAAACCGTAATAACTCTATTAATTCGCAACAAACGGGTGCGCTTTTTACAGGGTTTATAGGTGGTAGGAAGGTTCACAACTGGGCCAAATAGGAGTGCGCTGCATGCAGTACACGTGGAGATATAAGGACTCGAAATGGGTCTGTAGGAGTCGTCTGATGAACAAAGAGATTGAAATTGACTAAAGGTGACCTTCACCGATTGGATTGGAACTGGTGCCAAAAGATGCTTTAGGACCATAGTTACATTGTGTGCTATTTTCCAGAAAATTCGGGCTATCCGTTAGTAAGTTATTAGGGGTCAAACATTGAAAAATACCAACTTTCAACGGCTAGAACTCGAAAACGAGGCTCTAAGAATTTTTGGGCAGGTGGCCCCAGCGACCCATGGCCCCAGGCCTTTCAACTGGCACCAATTTCATTCCGATCGGTGAAGGTCAGTTTTGATCAAATAAGCTGTCCAAAGTTGTTGAGGAATATCCAGAATTTTGAGCCCTAATAACTCACTTATTTGTCGTCCGATTTGGCTGAAATTTAGAACGTATGTAGCCCTCATCCATACCAACAAGCCTGCAAAATATGGTAGGGGTAAATACAAAAGCGCACCCAATATGGGCCGCCAAACATTCATTAAATAAACGGTTTTACGCCTGTAGCAGGCAGAGGAAAGCACCTATGGCGCTGCAAATACATGCGCATGCGCAGACCACTTATGCCTACAAACGTACAGGGTAGTCAAGGGAATCGGGGCAAAGCGTCCTGGTGAAAACGGGTCATCAATTTTACATTGCGCCCTATGGAAATATGGGCGGGAAAACGGTAAAACCGTAATAACTCTATTAATTCGCAACAAACGGGTGCGCTTTTTACAGGGTTTATAGGTGGTAGGAAGGTTCACAACTGGGCCAAATAGGAGTGCGCTGCATGCAGTACACGTGGAGATATAAGGACTCGAAATGGGTCTGTAGGAGTCGTCTGATGAACAAAGAGATTGAAATTGACTAAAGGTGACCTTCACCGATTGGATTGGAACTGGTGCCAAAAGATGCTTTAGGACCATAGTTACATTGTGTGCTATTTTCCAGAAAATTCGGGCTATCCGTTAGTAAGTTATTAGGGGTCAAACATTGAAAAATACCAACTTTCAACGGCTAGAACTCGAAAACGAGGCTCTAAGAATTTTTGGGCAGGTGGCCCCAGCGACCCATGGCCCCAGGCCTTTCAACTGGCACCAGTTTCATTCCGATCGGTGAAGGTCAGTTTTGATCAAATAAGCTGTCCAAAGTTGTTGAGGAATATCCAGAATTTTGAGCCCTAATAACTCACTTATTTGTCGTCCGATTTGGCTGAAATTTAGAACGTATGTAGCCCTCATCCATACCAACAAGCCTGCAAAATATGGTAGGGGTAAATACAAAAGCGCACCCAATATGGGCCGCCAAACATTCATTAAATAAACGGTTTTACGCCTGTAGCAGGCAGAGGAAAGCACCTATGGCGCTGCAAATACATGCGCATGCGCAGACCACTTATGCCTACAAACGTACAGGGTAGTCAAGGGAATCGGGGCAAAGCGTCCTGGTGAAAACGGGTCATCAATTTTACATTGCGCCCTATGGAAATATGGGCGGGAAAACGGTAAAACCGTAATAACTCTATTAATTCGCAACAAACGGGTGCGCTTTTTACAGGGTTTATAGGTGGTAGGAAGGTTCACAACTGGGCCAAATAGGAGTGCGCTGCATGCAGTACACGTGGAGATATAAGGACTCGAAATGGGTCTGTAGGAGTCGTCTGATGAACAAAGAGATTGAAATTGACTAAAGGTGACCTTCACCGATTGGATTGGAACTGGTGCCAAAAGATGCTTTAGGACCATAGTTACATTGTGTGCTATTTTCCAGAAAATTCGGGCTATCCGTTAGTAAGTTATTAGGGGTCAAACATTGAAAAATACCAACTTTCAACGGCTAGAACTCGAAAACGAGGCTCTAAGAATTTTTGGGCAGGTGGCCCCAGCGACCCATGGCCCCAGGCCTTTCAACTGGCACCAATTTCATTCCGATCGGTGAAGGTCAGTTTTGATCAAATAAGCTGTCCAAAGTTGTTGAGGAATATCCAGAATTTTGAGCCCTAATAACTCACTTATTTGTCGTCCGATTTGGCTGAAATTTAGAACGTATGTAGCCCTCATCCATACCAACAAGCCTGCAAAATATGGTAGGGGTAAATACAAAAGCGCACCCAATATGGGCCGCCAAACATTCATTAAATAAACGGTTTTACGCCTGTAGCAGGCAGAGGAAAGCACCTATGGCGCTGCAAATACATGCGCATGCGCAGACCACTTATGCCTACAAACGTACAGGGTAGTCAAGGGAATCGGGGCAAAGCGTCCTGGTGAAAACGGGTCATCAATTTTACATTGCGCCCTATGGAAATATGGGCGGGAAAACGGTAAAACCGTAATAACTCTATTAATTCGCAACAAACGGGTGCGCTTTTTACAGGGTTTATAGGTGGTAGGAAGGTTCACAACTGGGCCAAATAGGAGTGCGCTGCATGCAGTACACGTGGAGATATAAGGACTCGAAATGGGTCTGTAGGAGTCGTCTGATGAACAAAGAGATTGAAATTGACTAAAGGTGACCTTCACCGATTGGATTGGAACTGGTGCCAAAAGATGCTTTAGGACCATAGTTACATTGTGTGCTATTTTCCAGAAAATTCGGGCTATCCGTTAGTAAGTTATTAGGGGTCAAACATTGAAAAATACCAACTTTCAACGGCTAGAACTCGAAAACGAGGCTCTAAGAATTTTTGGGCAGGTGGCCCCAGCGACCCATGGCCCCAGGCCTTTCAACTGGCACCAATTTCATTCCGATCGGTGAAGGTCAGTTTTGATCAAATAAGCTGTCCAAAGTTGTTGAGGAATATCCAGAATTTTGAGCCCTAATAACTCACTTATTTGTCGTCCGATTTGGCTGAAATTTAGAACGTATGTAGCCCTCATCCATACCAACAAGCCTGCAAAATATGGTAGGGGTAAATACAAAAGCGCACCCAATATGGGCCGCCAAACATTCATTAAATAAACGGTTTTACGCCTGTAGCAGGCAGAGGAAAGCACCTATGGCGCTGCAAATACATGCGCATGCGCAGACCACTTATGCCTACAAACGTACAGGGTAGTCAAGGGAATCGGGGCAAAGCGTCCTGGTGAAAACGGGTCATCAATTTTACATTGCGCCCTATGGAAATATGGGCGGGAAAACGGTAAAACCGTAATAACTCTATTAATTCGCAACAAACGGGTGCGCTTTTTACAGGGTTTATAGGTGGTAGGAAGGTTCACAACTGGGCCAAATAGGAGTGCGCTGCATGCAGTACACGTGGAGATATAAGGACTCGAAATGGGTCTGTAGGAGTCGTCTGATGAACAAAGAGATTGAAATTGACTAAAGGTGACCTTCACCGATTGGATTGGAACTGGTGCCAAAAGATGCTTTAGGACCATAGTTACATTGTGTGCTATTTTCCAGAAAATTCGGGCTATCCGTTAGTAAGTTATTAGGGGTCAAACATTGAAAAATACCAACTTTCAACGGCTAGAACTCGAAAACGAGGCTCTAAGAATTTTTGGGCAGGTGGCCCCAGCGACCCATGGCCCCAGGCCTTTCAACTGGCACCAATTTCATTCCGATCGGTGAAGGTCAGTTTTGATCAAATAAGCTGTCCAAAGTTGTTGAGGAATATCCAGAATTTTGAGCCCTAATAACTCACTTATTTGTCGTCCGATTTGGCTGAAATTTAGAACGTATGTAGCCCTCATCCATACCAACAAGCCTGCAAAATATGGTAGGGGTAAATACAAAAGCGCACCCAATATGGGCCGCCAAACATTCATTAAATAAACGGTTTTACGCCTGTAGCAGGCAGAGGAAAGCACCTATGGCGCTGCAAATACATGCGCATGCGCAGACCACTTATGCCTACAAACGTACAGGGTAGTCAAGGGAATCGGGGCAAAGCGTCCTGGTGAAAACGGGTCATCAATTTTACATTGCGCCCTATGGAAATATGGGCGGGAAAACGGTAAAACCGTAATAACTCTATTAATTCGCAACAAACGGGTGCGCTTTTTACAGGGTTTATAGGTGGTAGGAAGGTTCACAACTGGGCCAAATAGGAGTGCGCTGCATGCAGTACACGTGGAGATATAAGGACTCGAAATGGGTCTGTAGGAGTCGTCTGATGAACAAAGAGATTGAAATTGACTAAAGGTGACCTTCACCGATTGGATTGGAACTGGTGCCAAAAGATGCTTTAGGACCATAGTTACATTGTGTGCTATTTTCCAGAAAATTCGGGCTATCCGTTAGTAAGTTATTAGGGGTCAAACATTGAAAAATACCAACTTTCAACGGCTAGAACTCGAAAACGAGGCTCTAAGAATTTTTGGGCAGGTGGCCCCAGCGACCCATGGCCCCAGGCCTTTCAACTGGCACCAATTTCATTCCGATCGGTGAAGGTCAGTTTTGATCAAATAAGCTGTCCAAAGTTGTTGAGGAATATCCAGAATTTTGAGCCCTAATAACTCACTTATTTGTCGTCCGATTTGGCTGAAATTTAGAACGTATGTAGCCCTCATCCATACCAACAAGCCTGCAAAATATGGTAGGGGTAAATACAAAAGCGCACCCAATATGGGCCGCCAAACATTCATTAAATAAACGGTTTTACGCCTGTAGCAGGCAGAGGAAAGCACCTATGGCGCTGCAAATACATGCGCATGCGCAGACCACTTATGCCTACAAACGTACAGGGTAGTCAAGGGAATCGGGGCAAAGCGTCCTGGTGAAAACGGGTCATCAATTTTACATTGCGCCCTATGGAAATATGGGCGGGAAAACGGTAAAACCGTAATAACTCTATTAATTCGCAACAAACGGGTGCGCTTTTTACAGGGTTTATAGGTGGTAGGAAGGTTCACAACTGGGCCAAATAGGAGTGCGCTGCATGCAGTACACGTGGAGATATAAGGACTCGAAATGGGTCTGTAGGAGTCGTCTGATGAACAAAGAGATTGAAATTGACTAAAGGTGACCTTCACCGATTGGATTGGAACTGGTGCCAAAAGATGCTTTAGGACCATAGTTACATTGTGTGCTATTTTCCAGAAAATTCGGGCTATCCGTTAGTAAGTTATTAGGGGTCAAACATTGAAAAATACCAACTTTCAACGGCTAGAACTCGAAAACGAGGCTCTAAGAATTTTTGGGCAGGTGGCCCCAGCGACCCATGGCCCCAGGCCTTTCAACTGGCACCAATTTCATTCCGATCGGTGAAGGTCAGTTTTGATCAAATAAGCTGTCCAAAGTTGTTGAGGAATATCCAGAATTTTGAGCCCTAATAACTCACTTATTTGTCGTCCGATTTGGCTGAAATTTAGAACGTATGTAGCCCTCATCCATACCAACAAGCCTGCAAAATATGGTAGGGGTAAATACAAAAGCGCACCCAATATGGGCCGCCAAACATTCATTAAATAAACGGTTTTACGCCTGTAGCAGGCAGAGGAAAGCACCTATGGCGCTGCAAATACATGCGCATGCGCAGACCACTTATGCCTACAAACGTACAGGGTAGTCAAGGGAATCGGGGCAAAGCGTCCTGGTGAAAACGGGTCATCAATTTTACATTGCGCCCTATGGAAATATGGGCGGGAAAACGGTAAAACCGTAATAACTCTATTAATTCGCAACAAACGGGTGCGCTTTTTACAGGGTTTATAGGTGGTAGGAAGGTTCACAACTGGGCCAAATAGGAGTGCGCTGCATGCAGTACACGTGGAGATATAAGGACTCGAAATGGGTCTGTAGGAGTCGTCTGATGAACAAAGAGATTGAAATTGACTAAAGGTGACCTTCACCGATTGGATTGGAACTGGTGCCAAAAGATGCTTTAGGACCATAGTTACATTGTGTGCTATTTTCCAGAAAATTCGGGCTATCCGTTAGTAAGTTATTAGGGGTCAAACATTGAAAAATACCAACTTTCAACGGCTAGAACTCGAAAACGAGGCTCTAAGAATTTTTGGGCAGGTGGCCCCAGCGACCCATGGCCCCAGGCCTTTCAACTGGCACCAATTTCATTCCGATCGGTGAAGGTCAGTTTTGATCAAATAAGCTGTCCAAAGTTGTTGAGGAATATCCAGAATTTTGAGCCCTAATAACTCACTTATTTGTCGTCCGATTTGGCTGAAATTTAGAACGTATGTAGCCCTCATCCATACCAACAAGCCTGCAAAATATGGTAGGGGTAAATACAAAAGCGCACCCAATATGGGCCGCCAAACATTCATTAAATAAACGGTTTTACGCCTGTAGCAGGCAGAGGAAAGCACCTATGGCGCTGCAAATACATGCGCATGCGCAGACCACTTATGCCTACAAACGTACAGGGTAGTCAAGGGAATCGGGGCAAAGCGTCCTGGTGAAAACGGGTCATCAATTTTACATTGCGCCCTATGGAAATATGGGCGGGAAAACGGTAAAACCGTAATAACTCTATTAATTCGCAACAAACGGGTGCGCTTTTTACAGGGTTTATAGGTGGTAGGAAGGTTCACAACTGGGCCAAATAGGAGTGCGCTGCATGCAGTACACGTGGAGATATAAGGACTCGAAATGGGTCTGTAGGAGTCGTCTGATGAACAAAGAGATTGAAATTGACTAAAGGTGACCTTCACCGATTGGATTGGAACTGGTGCCAAAAGATGCTTTAGGACCATAGTTACATTGTGTGCTATTTTCCAGAAAATTCGGGCTATCCGTTAGTAAGTTATTAGGGGTCAAACATTGAAAAATACCAACTTTCAACGGCTAGAACTCGAAAACGAGGCTCTAAGAATTTTTGGGCAGGTGGCCCCAGCGACCCATGGCCCCAGGCCTTTCAACTGGCACCAATTTCATTCCGATCGGTGAAGGTCAGTTTTGATCAAATAAGCTGTCCAAAGTTGTTGAGGAATATCCAGAATTTTGAGCCCTAATAACTCACTTATTTGTCGTCCGATTTGGCTGAAATTTAGAACGTATGTAGCCCTCATCCATACCAACAAGCCTGCAAAATATGGTAGGGGTAAATACAAAAGCGCACCCAATATGGGCCGCCAAACATTCATTAAATAAACGGTTTTACGCCTGTAGCAGGCAGAGGAAAGCACCTATGGCGCTGCAAATACATGCGCATGCGCAGACCACTTATGCCTACAAACGTACAGGGTAGTCAAGGGAATCGGGGCAAAGCGTCCTGGTGAAAACGGGTCATCAATTTTACATTGCGCCCTATGGAAATATGGGCGGGAAAACGGTAAAACCGTAATAACTCTATTAATTCGCAACAAACGGGTGCGCTTTTTACAGGGTTTATAGGTGGTAGGAAGGTTCACAACTGGGCCAAATAGGAGTGCGCTGCATGCAGTACACGTGGAGATATAAGGACTCGAAATGGGTCTGTAGGAGTCGTCTGATGAACAAAGAGATTGAAATTGACTAAAGGTGACCTTCACCGATTGGATTGGAACTGGTGCCAAAAGATGCTTTAGGACCATAGTTACATTGTGTGCTATTTTCCAGAAAATTCGGGCTATCCGTTAGTAAGTTATTAGGGGTCAAACATTGAAAAATACCAACTTTCAACGGCTAGAACTCGAAAACGAGGCTCTAAGAATTTTTGGGCAGGTGGCCCCAGCGACCCATGGCCCCAGGCCTTTCAACTGGCACCAATTTCATTCCGATCGGTGAAGGTCAGTTTTGATCAAATAAGCTGTCCAAAGTTGTTGAGGAATATCCAGAATTTTGAGCCCTAATAACTCACTTATTTGTCGTCCGATTTGGCTGAAATTTAGAACGTATGTAGCCCTCATCCATACCAACAAGCCTGCAAAATATGGTAGGGGTAAATACAAAAGCGCACCCAATATGGGCCGCCAAACATTCATTAAATAAACGGTTTTACGCCTGTAGCAGGCAGAGGAAAGCACCTATGGCGCTGCAAATACATGCGCATGCGCAGACCACTTATGCCTACAAACGTACAGGGTAGTCAAGGGAATCGGGGCAAAGCGTCCTGGTGAAAACGGGTCATCAATTTTACATTGCGCCCTATGGAAATATGGGCGGGAAAACGGTAAAACCGTAATAACTCTATTAATTCGCAACAAACGGGTGCGCTTTTTACAGGGTTTATAGGTGGTAGGAAGGTTCACAACTGGGCCAAATAGGAGTGCGCTGCATGCAGTACACGTGGAGATATAAGGACTCGAAATGGGTCTGTAGGAGTCGTCTGATGAACAAAGAGATTGAAATTGACTAAAGGTGACCTTCACCGATTGGATTGGAACTGGTGCCAAAAGATGCTTTAGGACCATAGTTACATTGTGTGCTATTTTCCAGAAAATTCGGGCTATCCGTTAGTAAGTTATTAGGGGTCAAACATTGAAAAATACCAACTTTCAACGGCTAGAACTCGAAAACGAGGCTCTAAGAATTTTTGGGCAGGTGGCCCCAGCGACCCATGGCCCCAGGCCTTTCAACTGGCACCAATTTCATTCCGATCGGTGAAGGTCAGTTTTGATCAAATAAGCTGTCCAAAGTTGTTGAGGAATATCCAGAATTTTGAGCCCTAATAACTCACTTATTTGTCGTCCGATTTGGCTGAAATTTAGAACGTATGTAGCCCTCATCCATACCAACAAGCCTGCAAAATATGGTAGGGGTAAATACAAAAGCGCACCCAATATGGGCCGCCAAACATTCATTAAATAAACGGTTTTACGCCTGTAGCAGGCAGAGGAAAGCACCTATGGCGCTGCAAATACATGCGCATGCGCAGACCACTTATGCCTACAAACGTACAGGGTAGTCAAGGGAATCGGGGCAAAGCGTCCTGGTGAAAACGGGTCATCAATTTTACATTGCGCCCTATGGAAATATGGGCGGGAAAACGGTAAAACCGTAATAACTCTATTAATTCGCAACAAACGGGTGCGCTTTTTACAGGGTTTATAGGTGGTAGGAAGGTTCACAACTGGGCCAAATAGGAGTGCGCTGCATGCAGTACACGTGGAGATATAAGGACTCGAAATGGGTCTGTAGGAGTCGTCTGATGAACAAAGAGATTGAAATTGACTAAAGGTGACCTTCACCGATTGGATTGGAACTGGTGCCAAAAGATGCTTTAGGACCATAGTTACATTGTGTGCTATTTTCCAGAAAATTCGGGCTATCCGTTAGTAAGTTATTAGGGGTCAAACATTGAAAAATACCAACTTTCAACGGCTAGAACTCGAAAACGAGGCTCTAAGAATTTTTGGGCAGGTGGCCCCAGCGACCCATGGCCCCAGGCCTTTCAACTGGCACCAATTTCATTCCGATCGGTGAAGGTCAGTTTTGATCAAATAAGCTGTCCAAAGTTGTTGAGGAATATCCAGAATTTTGAGCCCTAATAACTCACTTATTTGTCGTCCGATTTGGCTGAAATTTAGAACGTATGTAGCCCTCATCCATACCAACAAGCCTGCAAAATATGGTAGGGGTAAATACAAAAGCGCACCCAATATGGGCCGCCAAACATTCATTAAATAAACGGTTTTACGCCTGTAGCAGGCAGAGGAAAGCACCTATGGCGCTGCAAATACATGCGCATGCGCAGACCACTTATGCCTACAAACGTACAGGGTAGTCAAGGGAATCGGGGCAAAGCGTCCTGGTGAAAACGGGTCATCAATTTTACATTGCGCCCTATGGAAATATGGGCGGGAAAACGGTAAAACCGTAATAACTCTATTAATTCGCAACAAACGGGTGCGCTTTTTACAGGGTTTATAGGTGGTAGGAAGGTTCACAACTGGGCCAAATAGGAGTGCGCTGCATGCAGTACACGTGGAGATATAAGGACTCGAAATGGGTCTGTAGGAGTCGTCTGATGAACAAAGAGATTGAAATTGACTAAAGGTGACCTTCACCGATTGGATTGGAACTGGTGCCAAAAGATGCTTTAGGACCATAGTTACATTGTGTGCTATTTTCCAGAAAATTCGGGCTATCCGTTAGTAAGTTATTAGGGGTCAAACATTGAAAAATACCAACTTTCAACGGCTAGAACTCGAAAACGAGGCTCTAAGAATTTTTGGGCAGGTGGCCCCAGCGACCCATGGCCCCAGGCCTTTCAACTGGCACCAATTTCATTCCGATCGGTGAAGGTCAGTTTTGATCAAATAAGCTGTCCAAAGTTGTTGAGGAATATCCAGAATTTTGAGCCCTAATAACTCACTTATTTGTCGTCCGATTTGGCTGAAATTTAGAACGTATGTAGCCCTCATCCATACCAACAAGCCTGCAAAATATGGTAGGGGTAAATACAAAAGCGCACCCAATATGGGCCGCCAAACATTCATTAAATAAACGGTTTTACGCCTGTAGCAGGCAGAGGAAAGCACCTATGGCGCTGCAAATACATGCGCATGCGCAGACCACTTATGCCTACAAACGTACAGGGTAGTCAAGGGAATCGGGGCAAAGCGTCCTGGTGAAAACGGGTCATCAATTTTACATTGCGCCCTATGGAAATATGGGCGGGAAAACGGTAAAACCGTAATAACTCTATTAATTCGCAACAAACGGGTGCGCTTTTTACAGGGTTTATAGGTGGTAGGAAGGTTCACAACTGGGCCAAATAGGAGTGCGCTGCATGCAGTACACGTGGAGATATAAGGACTCGAAATGGGTCTGTAGGAGTCGTCTGATGAACAAAGAGATTGAAATTGACTAAAGGTGACCTTCACCGATTGGATTGGAA
>CAXHKG010000103.1:0-20450 GCA_964016985.1 Anodontia alba
GGTGGCTGAGTGAGCACAGGTGTGTATCTTACGTCACCAGGGCGTCCAACTGATACTGGCTTACAGTTGGGCACGGCCTGCTATCCTTGCAGCAGGTAAAGGTAGAAGGGGCATGCTTTTATTTCTTCACTTTCATTCATGTTCCTTTCTCTTCTGTCCTTCTCTTTCATTCCTCTACTATCTCTTCTATCTCTCACCTCCCTTTTTTTTCTGGGCGGCGACACAAAATGACCCACAAGGGCTGATGTGTCGTTAAAAAACCGTTACTTAATCAATCAATTTTTTGGTCTATCAAAATTTTGAGTATTTTTAGGGGTGTTGTAGGACCTTCTGTTGAATTGATAGTTATTTTTTATTTATTGTATTTATTTTTAACAGCTCTATTCCTGCTGTGCATCAATTCAGTGCCATTAAAGTAAAAACGGAGCTACCGTTGGAAACTGTTTTAAGCACTTAGATTACTAATAAAAGCATTATACAGGAAAAATAAATGAAAACCATACTTTTATAAACAGAAAGCTAGGGGATTTTTTTTTTCTTTTTTTGGGGGGTGGGGGTGTGGGGAGGGGGTCGGATGCTAAAACCTGATTATTGCGGGTAAGGCTCATATACCAGATATGTTTTGAGGTAAACACTAGACCGGGCCTATGTAACAGACAAAATTCAGAGTACACCCTGGGACTTATTGCCCTGGGACATTGCATTTTAGAAACCAGAAATATGCAGAAACTTTACATCGTACACTCAATCACCTGCCACCCCCACCACCCCCTCCCCACCCCACTCACCCCCTCCTCCCTCTGAACAAAAAGTCTATCAACATCAAAATAATCGACAATCGTCCAAATATACTGTATATTTGTCACTTATATCTCCTTAAGCACAACTGCAGCAGACGATATTTTGATTGTGTGTGTGTGTGTGTGTGTGTGTGTGTGTGTGTGTGTGTGTGTGTGTGTGTGTGTGTGTGTGTGTGTGTGTGTGTTTCTTTTCACAGAAAATAATGTTTGAAATTTTATGTAAATTGTCTGTCTTTACATTAAATGTCAATTTTTATTTTCTCTGAAAAATAATTTTAAAATATAGAATGTTCGCCTGCTGTAATTTTGCTAGGCGCTTTAAGGGTTAATCCATAGTAGCGTTTCCGTACAGATCTAGGATTTTCGTTGTTGAGTATTAAAACACCAGCCGGTTCAGGTTCTAAATCCACCAGCGCTTTTGTTTTCGGAAAAAGCTGTTTATGTCCTTTTCCATATATAATATACGATTTACTATTAATACACAGTTTCCTGGGAAGAAAATAATACGACTAACTATATATATGTATACATGTATATAAAGGAAAAATCTTGAAAATTTCCCCATCGTATCGCTTTTAAGACAAGAGTTATGCTTTAAATGACTAAAGGATAGAATTCGCTCCACTCTGGAAAAGATTCTTTTGCCTCTTAGGGTAGCTTCTGTTTTTTGGAACCGATATAATTTTTCCCTTTAACAGCAGCCCTATTGTAACAAAGCAAAAATTCGCCTTTAGTTAATGTCTCTTATGCGTAATATGCGTAATGAACACTATGATTATATTGTATGTATTCTTAAATTTATGATTTCAGCTATGAAGCGGTACCAGAGGAATACAAGGATTTCAAGCGGTACGTAATACAGACCCTTCGCTCCGCGGCATCACGGGTATCAGCATCCCAGCGGGCACACACCGTTGAAACAACGTCGACGACGTTGTTTCAACGTCGTGTGCCTGCTGGGGATCTTTATTTTACTAAGGGAAATGGATACGCTTTCAAGGGAGGCCACTCTGACCGCTTTTCAGGTGTTTGGTGTGCAGGAAAGCAAACAGGAATTTAAAAAATGTTGTCTCCCTTGTTCAAAATGCCTGAAAATCAACCAAATGTAGCCAGTTCTCTTCAGAAAAATTTTCACAGTTTCCGAGACAGCTTCCCAGCTGACATACGACGTTGAAACAACTCGATTCAACGTTATTCACACCCAGGTGAATCGACGTTGAATCGACGTTGTTTCAACGCTTTATGTCTGCTTAGTTAACACCTGGGATGATCCGTGAGGACAAGAGTCTATGCTTAGTTTCTTTTCTTTGGGTGTTTGGTGAATACTTCATGTTTTCTTTTGACACGTGTGGACCTGGGCAGCTTTCAGTAAACAAATTACTACGAGAGTTTTTGCAATTTGCATCTTCTGAACGCTTATTGTAAACCCCATCCTATGTGACCCCAAATCAAAGAGTAATCATTATTCTCGTTGATGAGACTTGATATTAGATCGAATGAAGTATATCATTAATTATTAATTTTATAATGGATCGAATGTAAAATCTCATCTCAGTAAACCTTTCCATATATATATATATATATATATATATATATATATATATATATATATATATATATATATATATATATATACTCGTATATATATATATATATATATATATATATATATATATATATATATATATATATATATATATATATATATATATATATATATACATATATACTCGTATATATATATATATATATATATACGAACAAGTATGCAAAAATTTTACTGACAGCCATTTTGGTTGTGCCATCTTGAGAATTGTCCGCGGATACTCGCTACCGTCCGCCGATAAATGTCAATGAACTATGAGCAACTGAATCACGATCGTTTCGCCAAAGTGAATACAGTCCAGAGTCCACGTCTCAATGTCATAAAATTTGTTTCATGCTTAACTCAGCTGAGCATGATTTTTTCTCTGCTAACAAATATGAAAATTTCACATTTTTACTTTATTTTTTCATTTTATTTTATTTTATTTATTTTATTTTATTTTTTTTTGTTACGAACAAGTATATAAAAATGTATTCGTATAAGGCCGCTATCTTGATTGTGCAAAAAAAAAAAGCGAACAAACAGCCAAAAAAAAAAACAAAAACAGCTTGAATAGTAAGATATTCGCTGCTGTCGATCGAAAACTGTTCCAACTGAATGGAAGGAAAGTTTGCTTTTGTTTGTTTTTGTATTTATGGCGGTAGAAGCTACCGTTTTCAACTGAAATTCTAAAACAGCTCGCCTATACAGGCAACGGTGATGAACTGTGTTTTATTCTGCATCAAATCGGAAGACTTGACGCGAAGAGTCGCCGTTTCATGATGTTTTAAGATTTTTCTTTTCTGATGTCATTTGTCGTTTCCTGGACGTTAGTCTGTGTAGCGTCAGATTCGTTACAAACAGACGTAAATGCATGTGTTCAGCCAAGAAAATCGGGGCGGCGTTTCATAGAACAATGGTTTGGAGAATTTGGAGGAATCAACGGCATTTTTGTTAGTGTGTTTGAATCGAAATAGAACAACTCTAGTGTGTGAATTGTTGAGTCACATAATAGTTTGTCGGTAAGCTGTAAGCAGATAAATCACTTACGCTACGCGCTCGTGATACGATCTACAATACAACTAAGCTCCAACTTTTGATCTCTCAGTCAGCAATTCACGGCTAGAGCTAGTTTCTAAACATAACGTTGTCTCGGACGTCTTGGCGACGTTACGTGCCGGTAACCAAGTATGATGTAACACGTGTCATTATACAGTTATTTCATGCCTGTTTGTGGAATAGTCAAAACTACTGCCAGAGGTGCCGTGGACAGCTCGGTGCTTTATTGCCCGATACCGGGAGCTGTCCACGGTACCGAGGACAGTAGGTTTTGACTATTCCACCAAAACAGCCATGAAATTACTGTTTTATTACCCAGCTAATGCTAAAACATTATTGATTTAGCCAATGAGCGCTGTTTAAATTGGAACGCGATATCTAAGTATCCTTCTTATGAAAACTTCCTTTCTCTTGGAAATTATTAATTTAATACTTTACGGTAAAAAATCGCAATGAACACAATCCATCGTATACATATATTTCTATCTTGAACATTTTAGGCTCAGTTTCGGGTTTTCGTTTCGGAGATTCGGTTTCGGGATTCCTGTTCGGAATCCTGTACGGCCAATTCAGATTAAAGCAGAATGCTACATGTAGCTAGGCAGTCTGAATTGACAAGAACAAACATGGTGGTCACTGTACTTCAAATTTTTTATCGGTAATTTTGTGAAAAATCAAAGCACAGTGCGGTAATTAAAATATAATACAGTAAATTTATGACTCAGCCAACAAGTTGATTAATTATACCCCGTCTCCGAACTGTGTTTGTAGAAGTGTGTATGTGTGTGATAAGAGTGGGTATTAATGATTTTCCGTTGTCCGTCCGTTAAATTGTGGTTTCTTTGGATTGGGTATGAAGCCGTCTACGTGGAATCCAGTCTAAGGCATATGAAAGTGAAGAAACCACCCCGTAAAGTATTTCGGTATAAATCGGCAGATTATGCACTGATGAAAGAAGACCTACGGGCATATCAGGATGACTTCATCGGGCAAACTGAGGACAGTTCTGTCAACCACATGGAGCACCTGCAAGGGGAAGCTGAAAGAGCTTATAGATAACATATACCAAGTAAGATGCTCTCAGGTACTCGACAGCGCAAGCAATGGATTGACAAAAAAAAATGTTAGACGACAGAAAAGGAAGGTCAAAAAGTTGTTTGTCAAACAGAAACAGACCGGCTATTCCAGGGATAGGAAACAGTACTTACATGCAAAAACCCAAGCCCGGCTTCTTGAACGACAGTCTTACTAAAGGTATGTCGAGAACCTTATTGATTTGGGAGATCCTGATCAAGAACAGCCCACTAACAAGCAGACGAGACTGTTCAGCTTCACCAAATCACTGAGGAAAGACAGTTCTGGCATCGCACCACTCAGAGACCAGGGTAGACTTCATAACGACCTCCTGGACAAGGCTAACATCATAAATCGGCAGTACCAGTCAGAATTCACTGATGAAGACAAAGAAACTCTACCTCGTCCGGACGGGGACCCTGCACCCACAATGCCAAACATTGAAAGTGACTACTGAAGGAGTCCTGAAACTGCTCCGGAAACTAAATCCCAACCAGGCATCTGGACCAGATTTGTTACAAGCAAGGAGTTTCAAAGAACTATCAGAAGAGATAGCCCCTATCCTCTGTAACATCTACCAGAAATGTCTGACAGCAGAATCACCCCCCCCCCCCCCACCACCACCACCACCACCACGAAGTGTGGAAGACAGCCAGTGTCTCAACCATATTCAAGAAGGGTGAGAGGTCTGAAGCGAACAACTATCGGCCCGTGTCCTTGACCTGCATCAGCTGCAAGATGTTCGAGCATATCATTGTCGGCAACATGATGAGACATCTTGACAAGTACGACATCTTAACTGACTGTCAGCATGTCTTCAGACATAGGAGGAGTTGTGAGACACAACATGATGAGACATCTTGACAAGTACGACATCTTAACTGACTGTCAGCATGTCTTCAGACATAGGAGGAGTTGTGAGACGCAACATGATGAGACATCTTGACAAGTACGACATCTTAACTGACTGTCAGCATATATTCAGACATAGGAGGAGTTGTGAGACACAACATGATGAGACATCTTGACAAGTACGACATCTTAACTGACTGTCAGCATATATTCAGACATAGGGGGAGTTGTGAGACGCAACATGATGAGACATCTTGACAAGTACGACATCTTAACTGACTGTCAGCATATATTCAGACATAGGAGGAGTTGTGAGACGCAACATGATGAGACATCTTGACAAGTACGACATCTTAACTGACTGTCAGCATATATTCAGACATAGGAGGAGTTGTGAGACGCAGCTGTTGACACTGACAGATGAGTTGATCAAGGCACTTGGTAATGGTAGACAGCATGACCTCGCAGTCCTTGCTTTCTCTAAGGCTTTTGATCGTGTGCCCCATGAGAGACTCCTCATCAAACTGGAGCACTATGGCATCCGAGGAAGGACTTTGAATTGGATAAGGGCATTTCTGACGGACAGGTCTCAGAGAGTAACTGTAGAGGGAGTTGCTTCAGAGCCACCCCATGTCAAGGGTGGGGCTCCCCAAGGAAGTGTCTTGGGACCTGTTCTCTTTCAGGGTCAAGTTGTTCAAAGCTAATGATGTCGTTAGTTAACGATTCGTTAAAATTTACATCGAGTGATACGCAATTATGCTGAATTTTTTTGCTGAAAAAATGTGAGTAGCTTTGCAGTGCAAAAGCTACTCACACTTTTTTCAGCAAATAATATCATAATATTGTATATTGAATACTCTAAAACAGTTAACGAAATGACCCTTAACGAGCTCGTTAAGCTAACAACGCTTTGAACAACTGGGCCCTGACGAACAAAAGCACAGCTGACTATTCTGTACAACCTTGTGGATGTGCTAGCAGAGCAGTATCTGAATCCAGCTTACTACTTATATGTTTTCTTCATCTGTCACGACACCCTAGGAAAGGATAAATATAGACCTAGCCTACATCCAATCCCTTGGCATTTTATGTATATTTGTTTTGTCAAATATATGTATTTACGTCATAAAATTTGAATAAATAAAAAAACAGTCGGACAAGAGCTACCAATTCCCGGAAGGTCCGTCAAATATCAACTACTACTACGTACTACAAGAACAGTTTCTTTCCACGCACAATCACAACATGGAACTCACTGCCAGTATCCACTGCTGAGCCCTCTGACTTAGTATCCTTCAAGCAGGGGCCGTTCAAAATTAAGTTCTAAACCTGCAATCTGCGCCAGCTACAAGTAGCTCCTAGTAATTCTAAGAGCTGTATCGGTGGGGTGCCCATAGCCCTTTGCGGTCACCGTAGCCGGAGTGGTTTGATATGAAAGGATGAAAACGTCGCTGGACAAAACTTTCCAACTTCTTTCTGCCTTCCGTCCCCGGTTCTTCTAGCTTTTCTTTTTTTTTCTTTTCCAATCTAGCATAATAGTCAGGAGTGACTGCGCTGAGGTACCTTACTGATAGTTCTTGTTTTACCTGGCTAATTTGATTAATTACACAACAAGCACTTATAGCACTATTGCTTGCATAAATGTCATTTTCTATATGGGCCATGCCTTACGAAAACGTTTCTTCATGCATATGCTGACAGCGAATATCTAGATCAGACTGCACGGGTGATCTAGGCATTTGCTATCTGCAAGCAGAATCAATGGCTAATGTTTCAACGGGGAGCAAATGCCTGGATGAAACTGTGCATGAGCAGAATGATGTGAATTTGTGCATGCTCGAAGGCATTTTTTTTTTTGCTTGACGCGGGCCATATAACCTATATATTTTTCTTTGCATTACGAAAACATGCCTATTCAAATATACTGTAAATTTTACCACCAAAAAAATGAAAATTTTCAGATAATAAAATCTGATATTTTTCTTATTTCTGCTCAAAACATCGATTGTTGGTACACATTAGAACCGCCTCGTCGAGGCGGTTCTAACGAGTACCCACAATCTATGCTTTTGAGCAGAAATAAGAAAAATAAAGTATACCCATGTGAACCCCAGTTTTACTATATAAAAGTGGGGTTTAAGGGGGTCAAAATAATATAGGCATGTTTGAGTGATGGGATACACATACTTTTTGAATCCATCTTTAAACCGCGCTATCGTAAAAATGAACCACATCAATGAACGTCACCTTGTTGTACGGGAAACGTACTATCATGACAATGAACTATGTATGACTGAAACTTTGTATGAAAATTTTACCTTGTTAAACCGGAGACCGTGCTAACAAAAATAAATGAAACTTTGTATGTGTATGGACATTTAACCTTGTTATATCGGGGACCCTGCTTAGTGAAAATGAACCTTGTATATACCTTGGTATGAACATTTAACCTTGTTATACCGTAAACCGTGCTATCGTGAAAATGAATCTTGTCTGAATCTACTTTTGTGTGAACATTTCATCTCGTTATACCGGAAAGCGTGCTATCATGAAAATGAATCTTGTCTGAATCTACTTTTGTATAAACATTTCACCTTGTTATACCGGAAAGCGTGCTATCATGAAAATGAATTTTGTCTGAATCTACTTTTGTATGTATATTTCACCTCGTTATACCGGAAAGCGTGCTATCATGAAAATGAGTCTTGTCTGACTCTACCTTTGTATGAACATTTCACCTTGTTATACCGGAAAGCGTGCTATCATGAAAATGAGTCTTGTCTGAATCTACTTTTGTATGAACATTTCACCTCGTTATACCGGAAAGCGTGCTATCATGAAAATGAATCTTGTCTGAATCTACTTTCGTATGAACATTTCACCTTGTTATACCGGAAAGCGTGCTATCATGAAAATGAATCTTGTCTGAATCTACCTTAGTATAAACGTTTCACCTTGTTATACCGGAAAGCGTGCTATCATGAAAATGAATTTTGTCTGAATCTACTTTTGTATGTACATTTCACCTTGTTATACCGGAAAGCGTGCTATCATGAAAATGAGTCTTGTCTGACTCTACCTTTGTATGAACATTTCACCTTGTTATACCGGAAAGCGTGCTATCATGAAAATGAGTCTTGTCTGAATCTACTTTTGTATGAACATTTCACCTCGTTATACCGGAAAGCGTGCTATCATGAAAATGAATCTTATCTGAATCTACTTTCGTATGAACATTTCACCTTGTTATACCGGAAAGCGTGCTATCATGAAAATGAATCTTGTCTGAATCTACCTTTGTATGAACATTTCACCTTGTTATACCGGAAAGCGTGCTATCATGAAAATGAGTTTTGTCTGAATCTACTTTTGTATGAACATTTCACCTCGTTATACCGGAAAGCGTGCTATCATAAAAATAAGTATATGACTGAACCTTTGTTTGAATATTTCAGTGTCTGCAATATCACGAAACAAACCGTTGAATTCACCAATGCCCCCTGCATGAATTTCACCAATCAATTTGAGAAAGGTTATACATTTGATTGGGGACGATCAGGCTTATCTGATGAGGCAACCACTCCAGAGAAAATGAGGCTAGTTAGTGAGCCAGGATTGTGTACTTTTAAAAAGTGAGTATATAGATATTGAACAGTTTCTTTATAACATTGTGGTTAGGTGTCATGAAAAAGGGTACTTTGATTTCTTCGATATATGAGTCTTTACATCACAAAAACATACCTATATAATTTTGACCCCCTTAAACCCCACTTTTATGTAGTAAAACTGGGGTTTACAGGGGTATACATTATTTTTCTTATTTCTGCTCAAAACATAGAATGTGGGTACTCGTTAGAACCGCCTCGTCGTGGCGGTTCTAACGAGTACCCACAATCTATGTTTTGAGCAGAAATAAGAAAAAAAATCCGAATCTTTTTCTGAAAATTTTCATTTTTTGGTGGTAAAATTTCCAGTATATTTGAATAGGCTTGTTTTCGTAATGATCACACATGCGCAGTCCCTGACTTTGGCTGGACATATCACACTCTGTCTGATGCTTTCTTAGTGACAACACTACATACCTGCGAACAACAAAGGCTCAGGCGAGACTGCGCTAATGCGCAGTATCGCCTGAGCCTTTTTTGGCAGCCTGGGCCCAGTTGTTCAAAGCTAACGACGTCGTTAGTTAACGATTCGTTAAAATTTACATTGAGTGTTATGCAAATAAGCAAAAGCTACACATTTTTTCAGCCAAAAATATCAGAATATTGTGTATTGAATCCACTAAAACAGTTAACGAAATGACCCTTAACGAGCTCGTTAAGCTAACGATGCTTTGAACAACTGGGCCCTGAATGATTAGTACCTTTTTGTCATGGAGTAGCTCAAATCTACAGAGCTCCAGATAAGAAGAGTAGACAGACAATCTTTTTTTTTTTTTTTTTTTTTTGTTTTGTTTTTGTTTTTTCTTCACGAAAACTTGTTGAAGGTACTTATTATAAAGGCTTCGATGAGTCGCTTCTCATAAGTTTCTAATGAGTGAGTACATGTACCAAGAACGTATCATCATGAAAACATGCCTATATAATTTTGACCTGCTTAAACCCCACTTTTATATAATAAAACTGGGGTTTACAGGGGTATATATTATTTTTTTTATTTCTGCTCAAAAACATAGATTGTGGGTATCCGTTAGAACCGCCTCGTCGAGGCGGCTCTAACGAGTACCCACAATCTATGTTTCGTGCAGAAATATGAAAAATATATGATTTTTTTTTATCTGAAAACTTTCGGTTTTTTGGTGGTAAAATTTTCAGTATATTGGAATAGGCGTGTTTTCGTGATGGCTTTCGTAAAAAATTATTAACACTTTTTTTAACGAAAAACAAATGTTTTTTTTTTTTTTTTTTGCATCTGAAACACCTCGAGATATCCGTACCTCGACATATAAGATTTGCAGAATTGAGGAAAAAAAATATTCGAACAACAACATTTAACAAATATATATGTAGAGATATATCGAAAATATTGTGGAAAAGAGGAGAAATTGCTCTTTAGGAGCAATGTCTCCTCTTTTCCACAATATTTTTTACCTCTTGTTAGCTGTTCATGTTTAGGCAGGGACCAGATTTTTCACTTCCAGATAAGCAGTTATTCGAGATAAGCGAGTTCGAAATAATAACTGTTTTATATAAGGTCGACCGTCAGTGCCTCGAACTTCTTTACGACAATGGAAATTTGTTCTATACATGGGTAGTTAATGGTTAATCTTAGGACCAGGTCAGGAATAAAACGTCAACATAAACAAAACGTAAACAAATGTATAAATAAAGATACCCAGGGAATGCCAAAGTCACAGCCTTCCCGAGACACCAAAAACAAAAGTGAGGAACAAATAACGACAAATTCTAACACTCTTCGCCTATATATAGCCAACGGTCAAATTCAGTGATTTATTCTGCGACAAATCACTGGGCAGAAGCGCGCGAAGCTATCAGGCACCGTTCCGATGTCATTTTGACACTTTGCTGACATCAGTATTTGTTTCCACGGCGTTAGGCGGTGTGATGGCGTTTTTCCGCGTCAACAATGTAAGAAATGCATGTAAACGTCAGCGTTACAGTCAAAACTGTTAGCGCAATTTCTTTATTTGATGGCGGAAAGTTGGAAGAATCTGAAGGATACAATTACTTTTTCGTCGTTTTCTATGTGTGAATCGAAATAGATCAGCTCTTTTGCGTGATTTGTTGACCAATAAATCACAGTTTGTCGAACAGCAAATCACTGCGAGAGCTGAAATATTTCTAAAACAAATACCTTAAAACCGCCAACACCAGATCAAAGAGCTAAACCAGAGAAACTACCATGGAACAGTGATGCAGCTCCCAATTACAAATCTTTTGCAGCTCCAAATTACAAATCTTATGCAGCTCCAAATCACAAATCTTATGCAGCTCCAAGTCACAAAACTGATGCAGCTCCCAATTACAAATCTGATGCAGCTCCCAATTACAAATCCGATGCAGCTCCCAATTACAAATCTGATGCAGCTCCCAATTACAAATCAGATGCAACTCCCAATTACAAATCTGATGCAGCACCAAATTACAAATCTGATGCAGCTCCCAGTTACAAATCAGATGCAGCTCCCAATTACAAATCTGATGCAGCTCCAAATTACAAATCTGATGCAGCTCCCAATTACAAACTTGATGCAGCTCCCAATTACAAATCTGATTCAGCTCCAAATTACAAAGCTGATGCAGCTCCAATCACAAATCTGATGCAGCTCCAAATTACAAATCTGATGCAGCTCCAAATCACAAATCTTATGCAGCTCCAATTCACAAAACTGATGCAGCTCTCAATTACAAATCTGATGCAGCTCCCAATTACAAATCTGATGCAGCTACCAATTACAAATCTGATGGAGCTCCAAATTACAAATCAGATGCAACTCCCAATTACAAATCTGATGCAGCTCCAAATTACAAATCTGATGTAGCTCCCAGTTACAAATCAAATGCAGCTCCCAATTACAAATCTGATGCAGCGCCAAATTACAAATCTGATGCAACTCACAATTACAAACTTGATGCAGCTCCCAATTACAAATCTGATTCAGCTCCAAATTACAAATCTGATGCAGCTCCAAATCACAAATCTGATGCAGCTCCAAATCACAAATCTGATGCAGCTCCAAATCACAAATCTTATACAGCTCCAAAACACAAAGCTGATGCAGCTCCAAATCACAAATCTTTTGCAGCTTCGAGGTCTACACTGTTTGCAAATAGTTCAATCATTTTCTCTAGGAGTATCTGTATCATTCAGCCTGACATACCTAAGACCAAACCGGCCTCGGTGGCTCAGTTGGATGCGCGTCCGACTGGTGATCAGGAGGTTGTGGGTTCGACCCCCGCCGGGTCGGCAATAGACTGGCTCTAGTCTCTAGTGACAAAATATTTTTTCTTATAATCTATTTGATAATCCACTAAAATAAAACCAAAGTAATATCATGACTGTAAAGGCTGGTCACTACTCTAGTGACCAGCCTTTATAGTCATGATAGTTTTTTTTTTTTTTTTTTTTTTTTTTCGGTTTTGTTTTAGTGGATTATCAAACAGGATTATGAGAAAAAGATTTAGTCACTGGAGACTGGAGCCAGTCTAGGTCGGCAACATTCTTTCGTGGAGATTTATCATGAAATATTCTTTCCCTTCCATGATCCATGAAGGGCAGTTATCACTTTATGGCAAAAGAAGGTGTACAATACTGGTTAACCGCTTGGAGAACTAAACCAGCCCAGTAAGTCGGTGGTTAGGTAAACTGATCGCGCTCGACATGACCCCCATGGGTTAACTGGGCCGTAAAACCTCAATACAAACAAACAAAGCCTAAAATCGAAACTGGACTCTTCCAATATAAAGTGTGGGAGAGTTTATTCAGTCTTAAATGGGTTAACAATCATGCATGCAATTTCCACAGAACAGTTATGTTGTAAACCATCTTTTAACCTTGTTTGAAAGGGTGTGGTACCGATTTAGAAAAAAAAATCGAGACTCTTAGCCAGTCAACTTTAGGACTAGACTATAAAATGTTAACTATTTGAACACAATTTCATTAATAGGTATATAAAAATGTCTCTGTCTAAACATTAAATTCCAAAATCTTGAAAATATTTTTTTTTCATTATTCAGTTTTATTACTATATGTATTGTTATAATATGAAAATGTCATCACGAAAACATGCCTGTATAATGTTAACCCCCTTAAACCCCACTTTTATATAGTAACACTGGGGTTTACAGGGGTATACAATTATTTTTTCTTATTTCTGCTCAGAAACATAGATTGCAGGTACTCGTTAGAACCATCACGCCGTGTACCTACATTCTATTTTTTTTTTAGCAGAAGTATGAAAATATCAGAATATTTTATCTGAAAATTTTCAATCTTTGTGTTAAATTTTCAGTATATTTGAATCGGCTTGCTTTCGAAATGTACCTTCGTGTATGTGCACCCAGCTCACATTCAGATCAGCCTGCGCATTCGTGCAGTCAGCCCAGAACCTTTTGGAAAAACAAGGATGCAACGTTTCTTCAGGTGCTCAGCTAATATTAAGATCAGCCTGTACATTTGCGCAGTCTGATCAGATCTTAACTGGGCGCATTTTGGATAGACAGATTGCATAATTTCCTCATGCGGACAATCAAAATTCGGATCAGACTGTGCAAGGGCGCAGGCTTATTTTATTATTTGTCGGGAGCTATGTCAGTAGGTACTTTTTCACGCTGTAGCCCGTTTTTTTCTAAATGTATTGAAAAAAAAATCAACTCTAATTTAATCAAAGCACTGACAGTCCTGGTGGGTCGATTGTCTCTGAGTGTAGGCTGGGAAAATGGTTTTGAACGCGGACTTTTTCATTTAACCCTTAGTTTCCTGTAATTTAAGCAAACAATGCAGACCTTGAACAGACGCCATAGAACGCAGTGTCTGATCTGGGTCTGCGGCAGGTTGGGTGAAGCAAAGGTGTCGTGTATCTTGCGTCACCGGAACGTCCAACGGTTGGGCAAGGCCTGCTACCATTGCAGCAGGTGCGGGTAGGGGGTGGGGGATAATGTTTAAACTTCTTCTGCTTCTTTACTTCAAATCATTTTCCTCCTTCTCCCCTCCTTCTCTTTCATCTCATCTACTATCTCTCTTTTCCCTTTCCCTGGGAGACGACACAAAATGACCTACAAGGGTCGTTAAACCTAATCACAATCAATTAATCTGATCTGGGTCTGCACTGTTTGCCAATGTCCCAGTCTTGATTATACAGAGAACCTCTTTACACGACACTCTGACGTCATAAACTAGCCCGGCTCTAAATACCCGTTACCTGGATTACGTACAAACGCGCGTTTTATTTCATTGGTCAATGATAACCACGTGGGCAAGTAAGGAAATTTTAATCATCACGAAAACATTCCTATATAATTTTGACCCCCTCAAACCCCACTTTTATATGGTAAAAACAGGGGTCTACAGGGGTATATGTTGTTAGATTTTCATGTTAAACAGGGACCAGATTTTCACTTCGAGATAAACGATTATTTGAGATATGCGAAGTCGAGCTAACGAGTCGACTAATTTTAAAGCCATTTTACACAACAGTCAACTTATTGTTCAATTAAAGACTATTCATTTCTGATTTACAGGGCTAAGGATAAAGATGAAGAAATATGTTGCTATGGGTGGACTGGTGGTCCTGAGAATGGCTGTCCAACCCGTAAGAAACCACAATAAAACTTCAATGACTCGAACACTGAAGGCACGCTAACTGTGGCTTATTCGAACTGTGTTTGTCCCGAGGGAATTCCTTTGATAGCTCAAAGAAAAACTTATATTTAGGAATATGTTAAAGAAATTTTCTTATTTTATCATCAAAATGTATGAGTGTGCATTCAAAGGAGTGTGTGCACTAAAAGGAGTGTGTGCACTAAAAGGAGTGTGTGCACTAAAAGGAGCGTGTGCACTAAAAGGAGCGTGTGCACTAAAAGGAGCTTGTGCACTAAACGGCAATTCTAATGAGTGCACTCAACATACCATTATTTTATAGAAGGTCGGAAATACATTCCCAAATGATCCCCATTGGCCTCCCGATCTGGCATTATGTTTAATCCTTCGTGACTCTAACTACATAGAGGATATTTACTCTTTTGCTGTGAATACCATAAATATTGTCATCGAGTGTAATGAAAACATCAGTATTTTCATGAATGCGAAGCACGAGTGAACATTTGAATGTTTTCATTACACGAGATGAAAATTTTTATGGTATTAACTGAAAAAGGGTAATTTTTTCTTTTTATTTTATTGTTTACACGCCAATGCGCGTTTCTGACGTCATAAGTAACGTCAGCAAACAAAACATGAACGTCATGGCGTTCAGTGCTTTTAAACATGTGACGCGCTTGAGACAAAAAACAAAAAGGTACGGCAAATCAAAATAATCTTGATACCAAAATGTTCCTTACTTTCTAACTAAGAAAATGCATACCAACACTTGACAGTTTAGTTCAGAAATAAAACAGTTAGAGGTGTTCAAAATCTTAGGTGGAGGTAACATCCACTTCTGAAATAATGAAGAAAACCGAAGTCGTCCAAAGCGAAGTGTGAAAATATAAATCGTATCAGTCACTAGTGAAACGATACGATATCGATTCACTTAAATTGTGATTGATATCACTTTTATTTTCACTAGATATACACTGATTTCACCGCTAACAATAAAATAAATAGAGGATATTCAAATGTTTGTCGTGAATATGACTTTTATTTCATCTCGTGAAGTGAAAAAATGTATATTTCATGAGTGCCTTTTCACTTCACGAGATGAAATAAGTCATATTCACGACAAACATTTGAATTTTCTTTTTATTATATACATCACTTTCGATAGAAGAGATGCAAATCTTGCATTAGGAGAAAGCAGTCAGTTAACTCCCTTGATTACTTTCTGTAAATAACCAGGTCCAATTAATTGGATTCCTCTGCTTTTATCATTAGTGTTTCCATTAAGTATCACTTCCTTTTCCTTAATAAATCTAATTTTAACAATGTCAGATGGCAATACAGCTTCCAAAATATTTAAAGGAAACATTTTCTGTGCAATGAAATATATAATATTAATTTATCTTCTGTGTGAATATGGAGAAATTTAAAGTTAAGAATTTGTTAAATTCTACTGATGACCTATGATAAAAGCAGAGGATTCCAATTAGAAGGGCCGGGTTAGTATTTGATCTACCTTGGTCTTTACCTGTCGAGGGAGATAATAGAAATACTGCTGCTATCTCTCTTTGCAAGGGGAAGTCTGACACGCAGTTTTGTCCCTTGGCGGTATCATATAGGAACCGCATAACAGCGGGAAACCTACTTCCGAAAGAAAATAGTCCCCGAAATATTTTTGCCTAAAAGCGTCTTTTTAAGGGATATGAGCAATAAAATCAACTGTATTTAGTTCAATTTAATAAAACAAGAAATCTTTTAGGTATTGAACATGAACTGACACATTAAGGAGACCATTAATGTAAATAAGAAAAACAGTAGTTCCAGATCTTATATTTTTCACTGCTCAGAGGAATGAAAATATAAGTTTTATATTTTCACTAGTGAAAATATAACTTTTTCGAAATATGCATTTTATTTCATTAATAATTCTCTATATTTCATAACTTTGTATATAATAAATATATTTAGAACAGATCTACATGGTCTGAAAGACGTTCGAGCCATTGAAGTTCGACTAATAAGACTAAGCCGAGGACCATCACGAAAACATACCTATATAATTTTGACCCCCTTAAACCCCACTTTTATATAGTAGAACTGGGGTTTACAGGGGTATACATTATTTTTCTTATTTCTGATCAAAACATAGATTGTGGGTACTCGTTAGAACCGCCTCGCCGAGGCTGTTCTAACGAGTACCCACAATCTATGTTTTGTGCAGAAATATGAAAAAAATATCAGAGTTTTTATCTAAAAAATTTCAGGTTTTGGAGGTGAAATTTTCTATATATTTGAATAAGCGTGTTTTCGTAATGCTAAGCCTGACAAGTAAAAATGCGAGTAGGCTAAAAGTCCAGCTCGATATGACCTTAACAGTGTTGACTGCTCCGTAAAACTCCTAATCAAACAAATAGGGTCCCTAAATTACACATAATGGTGCTGGCACCACAATTTAAAATACTTCTTTGCTGTAATAGTCGAGCCAGCACATGAGAAAAGGCCAGGTACTTATGACAATGACGACAAACAAAGACACAAGCAAGTCTGCGCATAAGCGCAGTCTCGCCAGAGCCTTAGCTGTTCGCAGACATGTAGTAGCAACCTTGAGGAAGCTTCAGGCAAAAGAACGCATGTCTGTAGTCCGAATAGGAGACGGACATGGTCCGAATGTTCAGGATTAGTAGAACAATATTGCATAAAATTGATCGCCATTACGAAAACACGCCTATTCAAATATATAGAAAATGTCACCTCCAAAAACTAAATATTTTCAGATAAAAAACTTTGATATTTTTTCATATTTATGCTCGAAACAAACATTGTCTCGACGAGGCGATTCTAACGAGTAACCACAATCTATGTTTTGGAGCAGAAATAAGAAAAATAATGTAGACCCTGTAAACCCCAGTTTTACTATATAAAAGTGGGGTATAAGGGGGTCAAAATTATACAGGCATGTTTTCGTATTTTATTATAAGATTGCCTATAATCATCAGGAAGGTTTATAGAAGACCTTTGGTACAGAAATATTCTCAGATGCAAGTTTGTAGTCTTGTCAAGCTATTTACAAAACATGCCTATATAATTTTGACCCCTTTAAACCCCACTTCTATATAGTAAACTGGGGTTTACAGGGGTGTACATTATTTTTCTTATTTCTGCTCAAAAACATAGACAAGGCGGTTCTAACGAGTACCCACAATCTATGTTTTAAGCAGAAATATGAAAAAATATCAGAGTTTTTTTATCTGAAAATTTTCAGTTTTAGGAGATGAAATTTTCTACATATTGACATCACGAAAACATGCCTATATGATTTTGACCCCCTTAAACCCCACTTTTATATAGTAAAACTGGGGTTTACAGGGGTGTACATTATTGTTCTTATTTCCACTCAAAAACACAGATTGTGGGTATTCGTTAGAACCGCCTCGTCGAGGCGGTTCTAACGAGCACCCACAATCTATGTTTTGAGCAGAAATTTGAAAAAATATCAGAATTTTTTACCTGAAATATTTCATTTTTTGGTGGTTAAATTTTCAATATATTTAGATAGGCATGTTTTCGTAATGATATGCGTGTTTTTGTAATGTGTCGGTGGATTCTTCTACCTTAACTCTTTTGACCTGTCCATTTCCAGTCAAATGGGTGTCTGATTAGTTTTTGTTATTAAATAAATTCCTGTCTTTAATGCAAACAATGTAGACTATGATAAGACGCCGCGTTCTGCGGCGCCTGATCTGGGGCTACAGTTTACTATGGCAGCTCAGCATAAATGAGCTAAATCTAGCCATCACGAAAACATACCTATATAATTTTGACCCCCTTAAACCCCACTTTTATATAGTAAAACTTGGGTTTACAGGGGTATACAATATTTTTCTAATTTCTCTCAAAAAATAGATTGTGGGTACTCGTTAGAACCGCCTCGACGAGGCGGTTCTAACGAGTACCCACAATCTATGTTTTGAGCAGAAATATGAAAAATATCAGAGTTTTTATCTGAAAATTTTCCAGTTTTTGGAGGTGAAATTTTATGTACGTGTATATTTGAATAGGCGTGTTTTCGTAATGCTGTGTAAAGGCACAACTCTAATTATGCGCATCATGCGTATATGTGTAAGAAAACAAATATTAGCAATAAAGAGAGATCACCTAACATACGTTCATGAAGACATGCTTATTTAATTTTGACCCCCTTATAACCCACTTTTATATTGTATAACTGGGCCCAGTTGTTCAAAGCTAACGATGTCGTTAGTTAACGATTCGTTAAAATTTACATCGAGTGATACGCAAATATGCTGAAATTTTTTGCTGAACAAATGTGAGTAGCTTTTGCAGTGCAAAAGCTAATCACATTTTTTTTCAGCAAAAAATATCAGAATATTGTATATTGAATCCGCTGAAACAATTAACGAAATGACCCTTAACGAGCTCGTTAAGCTAACGATGCTTTGAACAACTGGGCCCAGGGGTTTACAGGGGTATACACTATTTTTCTTATTTCTGTTCAAAAACATAGATACCGCCTCGCAGAAGCTGTTCTAACGGGTACCCACAATCTATGTTTTGAGCAGAAATATGAAAATATCAGAATTTTTATCTGAAAATCTTCATTTTTGGTGGTAACATTTTCAGTACATTTGAATAGGCGTGTTTTCGTAATGCAGTTTATTTTCTTCCTATCTGGTTTGGTCTGCTATTGAAGGGAAGAATTTGCTCCCTCTGAGAGCAAATTCTCTCCTTTAAGAGCAGCGCCCATTTTAGAAGCCATCCAAGAGTGAATTTATCTAGATTTTACCTGGATGTGTGTAAAAATGTTTCCGCTGCTGCATATGGTACCAGTGATGTATACTCGGCCAATACTTGCAGACATGTTAAGTAATAAAAAAAAAAGATAGAAAAAAAATAGTGAGACGACCCATATATATATATATATATTTTTTTTTTTTTTTTTTTTTTTTTTTTGAGTCAAACGTTAGTAAGTCTCACTGAGAATATAGTGGAACATCATGTTTGCGCATGAAGGCTGGATTTTTATTATTATTATAATCATCGAGATTTTTTATGATTATTATATTCAATCATTGGGATTTTTATACCCAATAATAATCGAATATCGGGACATCATTACTGTTCATAGTTTTGATTATCGTTTTTACCGTTTCAGCTGAATGTACCCCACCGTGTTCATCAAGAGCAAACTGCATAGGAACTGCTAGAGGAAGTACATGTGAATGCCCTGATGGGTTTTCAGGGGTTACCTGCAAGGAAAAACTAAGTGGTAATTATACTTTTCACATTAATTTCACGCCCATAAACTTTCCTGATATGAGCCACTGTGTAGCCTTGCACTGTGCTTAATAAGATCATGTTTTAGACTTTCATTCTTTTCTAAGTTCTTTGTTTCAAAAAGGCAACGTTTTAGGGTATGTTTGAATATATTACCATCTATCTGCCTGGTATTGCCTTGCACAGAATCTGGTACTGCATTGCACTGATTCTTTATTATGGTATGGTATCTGATTGCCAGGCGTTGCCTTGCACTGAATCTTTATTATTTTAGCATCTGATTTTCTAGTGTTGCCATGCACAGAGCCTCAATTATGTTACCATCTGATTGCCTGGAATTACTTTGCACAAAACCTTTATTATGTTTTTATTTGATTGCCTGGTATTGCATTGCCCTGAGCCTTTATTATTTTATCATCTCATTGTCTGTCTTGTGTTTTTCAGTCCTTTTAGCATTTTGTTTACCTCGCATGGGGAAGAGAGAGCTAATCTTAGTGCTTTTCGTA
>CAXHKG010000104.1:0-15327 GCA_964016985.1 Anodontia alba
TGGAACGTTTGTAGAGCCCATCCATACAAACATGCCTGCACAATCCGGGATGCGGTCAATGGAATAACACGTGCACTATAGGGCGCCAAAAATTCAATAAATAAACCTTTTTACGCCTACAGCAGCCAAAGGAATGCAATCTCGGTGCTGCAAATTTTTGCGCATGCGCAGATCATTAATGTCTACAAACGTAGAGGGTAGTCAAGGGACTCGAGGCAAGGCGTCCTGCTGAAAATGGGTCCTCAAATTTGCATTGCACCCTATGGGATTTTGGGCGCGAAACCGTAAAAACCCTAATAACTCCATTAGTTCGCAACAGACAGGCGCGCTTTTTATAGGGTTTATAGGTCTTAGGGAGATACATTTCTGTGCCAAATTGTATGGCGCTGCATGCAGTACAAGCAAAGATATAAGGAATGGAAATGCGCCCCTAGGTCTCGCCTGCTGAACAAAGAGATTAAAAGTCACTAAAGGTGACCTTCACCGATCGAGCTGAAACTAGCACCAAACAATGTCCTAGTACCATAGTACATAAAACAATATTTGTCAGAAAATTCGGACTGTGCGTTAGTAAGTTATTAGGGGTCAAACATTAGCAAATATCAACTTTCAGGGGCCATAACTCGAAAAAGGGGCGATAAGAAATTTTGGGCACTTGGCCCCAGGGAGTCATTGGTCCAGACCTTTCGTCTGGCACCAGTTTCATCCCGATCGGTGAAGGTCACATTAGGCTCAAACTTGCAGTCCAAAGTTGGTAGGGAATGTCTGAAACTTTGACCCCTAATAACTCGTCTGTTTTTCATCCGATTAAGCTGAAATTTGGAACGTTTGTAGAGCCCATCCATACAAACATGCCTGCACAATCCGGGATGCGGTCAATGGAATAACACGTGCACTATAGGGCGCCAAAAATTCAATAAATAAACCTTTTTACGCCTACAGCAGCCAAAGGAATGCAATCTCGGTGCTGCAAATTTTTGCGCATGCGCAGATCATTAATGTCTACAAACGTAGAGGGTAGTCAAGGGACTCGAGGCAAGGCGTCCTGCTGAAAATGGGTCCTCAAATTTGCATTGCACCCTATGGGATTTTGGGCGCGAAACCGTAAAAACCCTAATAACTCCATTAGTTCGCAACAGACAGGCGCGCTTTTTATAGGGTTTATAGGTCTTAGGGAGATACATTTCTGTGCCAAATTGTATGGCGCTGCATGCAGTACAAGCAAAGATATAAGGAATGGAAATGCGCCCCTAGGTCTCGCCTGCTGAACAAAGAGATTAAAAGTCACTAAAGGTGACCTTCACCGATCGAGCTGAAACTAGCACCAAACAATGTCCTAGTACCATAGTACATAAAACAATATTTGTCAGAAAATTCGGACTGTGCGTTAGTAAGTTATTAGGGGTCAAACATTAGCAAATATCAACTTTCAGGGGCCATAACTCGAAAAAGGGGCGATAAGAAATTTTGGGCACTTGGCCCCAGGGAGTCATTGGTCCAGACCTTTCGTCTGGCACCAGTTTCATCCCGATCGGTGAAGGTCACATTAGGCTCAAACTTGCAGTCCAAAGTTGGTAGGGAATGTCTGAAACTTTGACCCCTAATAACTCGTCTGTTTTTCATCCGATTAAGCTGAAATTTGGAACGTTTGTAGAGCCCATCCATACAAACATGCCTGCACAATCCGGGATGCGGTCAATGGAATAACACGTGCACTATAGGGCGCCAAAAATTCAATAAATAAACCTTTTTACGCCTACAGCAGCCAAAGGAATGCAATCTCGGTGCTGCAAATTTTTGCGCATGCGCAGATCATTAATGTCTACAAACGTAGAGGGTAGTCAAGGGACTCGAGGCAAGGCGTCCTGCTGAAAATGGGTCCTCAAATTTGCATTGCACCCTATGGGATTTTGGGCGCGAAACCGTAAAAACCCTAATAACTCCATTAGTTCGCAACAGACAGGCGCGCTTTTTATAGGGTTTATAGGTCTTAGGGAGATACATTTCTGTGCCAAATTGTATGGCGCTGCATGCAGTACAAGCAAAGATATAAGGAATGGAAATGCGCCCCTAGGTCTCGCCTGCTGAACAAAGAGATTAAAAGTCACTAAAGGTGACCTTCACCGATCGAGCTGAAACTAGCACCAAACAATGTCCTAGTACCATAGTACATAAAACAATATTTGTCAGAAAATTCGGACTGTGCGTTAGTAAGTTATTAGGGGTCAAACATTAGCAAATATCAACTTTCAGGGGCCATAACTCGAAAAAGGGGCGATAAGAAATTTTGGGCACTTGGCCCCAGGGAGTCATTGGTCCAGACCTTTCGTCTGGCACCAGTTTCATCCCGATCGGTGAAGGTCACATTAGGCTCAAACTTGCAGTCCAAAGTTGGTAGGGAATGTCTGAAACTTTGACCCCTAATAACTCGTCTGTTTTTCATCCGATTAAGCTGAAATTTGGAACGTTTGTAGAGCCCATCCATACAAACATGCCTGCACAATCCGGGATGCGGTCAATGGAATAACACGTGCACTATAGGGCGCCAAAAATTCAATAAATAAACCTTTTTACGCCTACAGCAGCCAAAGGAATGCAATCTCGGTGCTGCAAATTTTTGCGCATGCGCAGATCATTAATGTCTACAAACGTAGAGGGTAGTCAAGGGACTCGAGGCAAGGCGTCCTGCTGAAAATGGGTCCTCAAATTTGCATTGCACCCTATGGGATTTTGGGCGCGAAACCGTAAAAACCCTAATAACTCCATTAGTTCGCAACAGACAGGCGCGCTTTTTATAGGGTTTATAGGTCTTAGGGAGATACATTTCTGTGCCAAATTGTATGGCGCTGCATGCAGTACAAGCAAAGATATAAGGAATGGAAATGCGCCCCTAGGTCTCGCCTGCTGAACAAAGAGATTAAAAGTCACTAAAGGTGACCTTCACCGATCGAGCTGAAACTAGCACCAAACAATGTCCTAGTACCATAGTACATAAAACAATATTTGTCAGAAAATTCGGACTGTGCGTTAGTAAGTTATTAGGGGTCAAACATTAGCAAATATCAACTTTCAGGGGCCATAACTCGAAAAAGGGGCGATAAGAAATTTTGGGCACTTGGCCCCAGGGAGTCATTGGTCCAGACCTTTCGTCTGGCACCAGTTTCATCCCGATCGGTGAAGGTCACATTAGGCTCAAACTTGCAGTCCAAAGTTGGTAGGGAATGTCTGAAACTTTGACCCCTAATAACTCGTCTGTTTTTCATCCGATTAAGCTGAAATTTGGAACGTTTGTAGAGCCCATCCATACAAACATGCCTGCACAATCCGGGATGCGGTCAATGGAATAACACGTGCACTATAGGGCGCCAAAAATTCAATAAATAAACCTTTTTACGCCTACAGCAGCCAAAGGAATGCAATCTCGGTGCTGCAAATTTTTGCGCATGCGCAGATCATTAATGTCTACAAACGTAGAGGGTAGTCAAGGGACTCGAGGCAAGGCGTCCTGCTGAAAATGGGTCCTCAAATTTGCATTGCACCCTATGGGATTTTGGGCGCGAAACCGTAAAAACCCTAATAACTCCATTAGTTCGCAACAGACAGGCGCGCTTTTTATAGGGTTTATAGGTCTTAGGGAGATACATTTCTGTGCCAAATTGTATGGCGCTGCATGCAGTACAAGCAAAGATATAAGGAATGGAAATGCGCCCCTAGGTCTCGCCTGCTGAACAAAGAGATTAAAAGTCACTAAAGGTGACCTTCACCGATCGAGCTGAAACTAGCACCAAACAATGTCCTAGTACCATAGTACATAAAACAATATTTGTCAGAAAATTCGGACTGTGCGTTAGTAAGTTATTAGGGGTCAAACATTAGCAAATATCAACTTTCAGGGGCCATAACTCGAAAAAGGGGCGATAAGAAATTTTGGGCACTTGGCCCCAGGGAGTCATTGGTCCAGACCTTTCGTCTGGCACCAGTTTCATCCCGATCGGTGAAGGTCACATTAGGCTCAAACTTGCAGTCCAAAGTTGGTAGGGAATGTCTGAAACTTTGACCCCTAATAACTCGTCTGTTTTTCATCCGATTAAGCTGAAATTTGGAACGTTTGTAGAGCCCATCCATACAAACATGCCTGCACAATCCGGGATGCGGTCAATGGAATAACACGTGCACTATAGGGCGCCAAAAATTCAATAAATAAACCTTTTTACGCCTACAGCAGCCAAAGGAATGCAATCTCGGTGCTGCAAATTTTTGCGCATGCGCAGATCATTAATGTCTACAAACGTAGAGGGTAGTCAAGGGACTCGAGGCAAGGCGTCCTGCTGAAAATGGGTCCTCAAATTTGCATTGCACCCTATGGGATTTTGGGCGCGAAACCGTAAAAACCCTAATAACTCCATTAGTTCGCAACAGACAGGCGCGCTTTTTATAGGGTTTATAGGTCTTAGGGAGATACATTTCTGTGCCAAATTGTATGGCGCTGCATGCAGTACAAGCAAAGATATAAGGAATGGAAATGCGCCCCTAGGTCTCGCCTGCTGAACAAAGAGATTAAAAGTCACTAAAGGTGACCTTCACCGATCGAGCTGAAACTAGCACCAAACAATGTCCTAGTACCATAGTACATAAAACAATATTTGTCAGAAAATTCGGACTGTGCGTTAGTAAGTTATTAGGGGTCAAACATTAGCAAATATCAACTTTCAGGGGCCATAACTCGAAAAAGGGGCGATAAGAAATTTTGGGCACTTGGCCCCAGGGAGTCATTGGTCCAGACCTTTCGTCTGGCACCAGTTTCATCCCGATCGGTGAAGGTCACATTAGGCTCAAACTTGCAGTCCAAAGTTGGTAGGGAATGTCTGAAACTTTGACCCCTAATAACTCGTCTGTTTTTCATCCGATTAAGCTGAAATTTGGAACGTTTGTAGAGCCCATCCATACAAACATGCCTGCACAATCCGGGATGCGGTCAATGGAATAACACGTGCACTATAGGGCGCCAAAAATTCAATAAATAAACCTTTTTACGCCTACAGCAGCCAAAGGAATGCAATCTCGGTGCTGCAAATTTTTGCGCATGCGCAGATCATTAATGTCTACAAACGTAGAGGGTAGTCAAGGGACTCGAGGCAAGGCGTCCTGCTGAAAATGGGTCCTCAAATTTGCATTGCACCCTATGGGATTTTGGGCGCGAAACCGTAAAAACCCTAATAACTCCATTAGTTCGCAACAGACAGGCGCGCTTTTTATAGGGTTTATAGGTCTTAGGGAGATACATTTCTGTGCCAAATTGTATGGCGCTGCATGCAGTACAAGCAAAGATATAAGGAATGGAAATGCGCCCCTAGGTCTCGCCTGCTGAACAAAGAGATTAAAAGTCACTAAAGGTGACCTTCACCGATCGAGCTGAAACTAGCACCAAACAATGTCCTAGTACCATAGTACATAAAACAATATTTGTCAGAAAATTCGGACTGTGCGTTAGTAAGTTATTAGGGGTCAAACATTAGCAAATATCAACTTTCAGGGGCCATAACTCGAAAAAGGGGCGATAAGAAATTTTGGGCACTTGGCCCCAGGGAGTCATTGGTCCAGACCTTTCGTCTGGCACCAGTTTCATCCCGATCGGTGAAGGTCACATTAGGCTCAAACTTGCAGTCCAAAGTTGGTAGGGAATGTCTGAAACTTTGACCCCTAATAACTCGTCTGTTTTTCATCCGATTAAGCTGAAATTTGGAACGTTTGTAGAGCCCATCCATACAAACATGCCTGCACAATCCGGGATGCGGTCAATGGAATAACACGTGCACTATAGGGCGCCAAAAATTCAATAAATAAACCTTTTTACGCCTACAGCAGCCAAAGGAATGCAATCTCGGTGCTGCAAATTTTTGCGCATGCGCAGATCATTAATGTCTACAAACGTAGAGGGTAGTCAAGGGACTCGAGGCAAGGCGTCCTGCTGAAAATGGGTCCTCAAATTTGCATTGCACCCTATGGGATTTTGGGCGCGAAACCGTAAAAACCCTAATAACTCCATTAGTTCGCAACAGACAGGCGCGCTTTTTATAGGGTTTATAGGTCTTAGGGAGATACATTTCTGTGCCAAATTGTATGGCGCTGCATGCAGTACAAGCAAAGATATAAGGAATGGAAATGCGCCCCTAGGTCTCGCCTGCTGAACAAAGAGATTAAAAGTCACTAAAGGTGACCTTCACCGATCGAGCTGAAACTAGCACCAAACAATGTCCTAGTACCATAGTACATAAAACAATATTTGTCAGAAAATTCGGACTGTGCGTTAGTAAGTTATTAGGGGTCAAACATTAGCAAATATCAACTTTCAGGGGCCATAACTCGAAAAAGGGGCGATAAGAAATTTTGGGCACTTGGCCCCAGGGAGTCATTGGTCCAGACCTTTCGTCTGGCACCAGTTTCATCCCGATCGGTGAAGGTCACATTAGGCTCAAACTTGCAGTCCAAAGTTGGTAGGGAATGTCTGAAACTTTGACCCCTAATAACTCGTCTGTTTTTCATCCGATTAAGCTGAAATTTGGAACGTTTGTAGAGCCCATCCATACAAACATGCCTGCACAATCCGGGATGCGGTCAATGGAATAACACGTGCACTATAGGGCGCCAAAAATTCAATAAATAAACCTTTTTACGCCTACAGCAGCCAAAGGAATGCAATCTCGGTGCTGCAAATTTTTGCGCATGCGCAGATCATTAATGTCTACAAACGTAGAGGGTAGTCAAGGGACTCGAGGCAAGGCGTCCTGCTGAAAATGGGTCCTCAAATTTGCATTGCACCCTATGGGATTTTGGGCGCGAAACCGTAAAAACCCTAATAACTCCATTAGTTCGCAACAGACAGGCGCGCTTTTTATAGGGTTTATAGGTCTTAGGGAGATACATTTCTGTGCCAAATTGTATGGCGCTGCATGCAGTACAAGCAAAGATATAAGGAATGGAAATGCGCCCCTAGGTCTCGCCTGCTGAACAAAGAGATTAAAAGTCACTAAAGGTGACCTTCACCGATCGAGCTGAAACTAGCACCAAACAATGTCCTAGTACCATAGTACATAAAACAATATTTGTCAGAAAATTCGGACTGTGCGTTAGTAAGTTATTAGGGGTCAAACATTAGCAAATATCAACTTTCAGGGGCCATAACTCGAAAAAGGGGCGATAAGAAATTTTGGGCACTTGGCCCCAGGGAGTCATTGGTCCAGACCTTTCGTCTGGCACCAGTTTCATCCCGATCGGTGAAGGTCACATTAGGCTCAAACTTGCAGTCCAAAGTTGGTAGGGAATGTCTGAAACTTTGACCCCTAATAACTCGTCTGTTTTTCATCCGATTAAGCTGAAATTTGGAACGTTTGTAGAGCCCATCCATACAAACATGCCTGCACAATCCGGGATGCGGTCAATGGAATAACACGTGCACTATAGGGCGCCAAAAATTCAATAAATAAACCTTTTTACGCCTACAGCAGCCAAAGGAATGCAATCTCGGTGCTGCAAATTTTTGCGCATGCGCAGATCATTAATGTCTACAAACGTAGAGGGTAGTCAAGGGACTCGAGGCAAGGCGTCCTGCTGAAAATGGGTCCTCAAATTTGCATTGCACCCTATGGGATTTTGGGCGCGAAACCGTAAAAACCCTAATAACTCCATTAGTTCGCAACAGACAGGCGCGCTTTTTATAGGGTTTATAGGTCTTAGGGAGATACATTTCTGTGCCAAATTGTATGGCGCTGCATGCAGTACAAGCAAAGATATAAGGAATGGAAATGCGCCCCTAGGTCTCGCCTGCTGAACAAAGAGATTAAAAGTCACTAAAGGTGACCTTCACCGATCGAGCTGAAACTAGCACCAAACAATGTCCTAGTACCATAGTACATAAAACAATATTTGTCAGAAAATTCGGACTGTGCGTTAGTAAGTTATTAGGGGTCAAACATTAGCAAATATCAACTTTCAGGGGCCATAACTCGAAAAAGGGGCGATAAGAAATTTTGGGCACTTGGCCCCAGGGAGTCATTGGTCCAGACCTTTCGTCTGGCACCAGTTTCATCCCGATCGGTGAAGGTCACATTAGGCTCAAACTTGCAGTCCAAAGTTGGTAGGGAATGTCTGAAACTTTGACCCCTAATAACTCGTCTGTTTTTCATCCGATTAAGCTGAAATTTGGAACGTTTGTAGAGCCCATCCATACAAACATGCCTGCACAATCCGGGATGCGGTCAATGGAATAACACGTGCACTATAGGGCGCCAAAAATTCAATAAATAAACCTTTTTACGCCTACAGCAGCCAAAGGAATGCAATCTCGGTGCTGCAAATTTTTGCGCATGCGCAGATCATTAATGTCTACAAACGTAGAGGGTAGTCAAGGGACTCGAGGCAAGGCGTCCTGCTGAAAATGGGTCCTCAAATTTGCATTGCACCCTATGGGATTTTGGGCGCGAAACTGTAAAAACCCTAATAACTCCATTAGTTCGCAACAGACAGGCGCGCTTTTTATAGGGTTTATAGGTCTTAGGGAGATACATTTCTGTGCCAAATTGTATGGCGCTGCATGCAGTACAAGCAAAGATATAAGGAATGGAAATGCGCCCCTAGGTCTCGCCTGCTGAACAAAGAGATTAAAAGTCACTAAAGGTGACCTTCACCGATCGAGCTGAAACTAGCACCAAACAATGTCCTAGTACCATAGTACATAAAACAATATTTGTCAGAAAATTCGGACTGTGCGTTAGTAAGTTATTAGGGGTCAAACATTAGCAAATATCAACTTTCAGGGGCCATAACTCGAAAAAGGGGCGATAAGAAATTTTGGGCACTTGGCCCCAGGGAGTCATTGGTCCAGACCTTTCGTCTGGCACCAGTTTCATCCCGATCGGTGAAGGTCACATTAGGCTCAAACTTGCAGTCCAAAGTTGGTAGGGAATGTCTGAAACTTTGACCCCTAATAACTCGTCTGTTTTTCATCCGATTAAGCTGAAATTTGGAACGTTTGTAGAGCCCATCCATACAAACATGCCTGCACAATCCGGGATGCGGTCAATGGAATAACACGTGCACTATAGGGCGCCAAAAATTCAATAAATAAACCTTTTTACGCCTACAGCAGCCAAAGGAATGCAATCTCGGTGCTGCAAATTTTTGCGCATGCGCAGATCATTAATGTCTACAAACGTAGAGGGTAGTCAAGGGACTCGAGGCAAGGCGTCCTGCTGAAAATGGGTCCTCAAATTTGCATTGCACCCTATGGGATTTTGGGCGCGAAACCGTAAAAACCCTAATAACTCCATTAGTTCGCAACAGACAGGCGCGCTTTTTATAGGGTTTATAGGTCTTAGGGAGATACATTTCTGTGCCAAATTGTATGGCGCTGCATGCAGTACAAGCAAAGATATAAGGAATGGAAATGCGCCCCTAGGTCTCGCCTGCTGAACAAAGAGATTAAAAGTCACTAAAGGTGACCTTCACCGATCGAGCTGAAACTAGCACCAAACAATGTCCTAGTACCATAGTACATAAAACAATATTTGTCAGAAAATTCGGACTGTGCGTTAGTAAGTTATTAGGGGTCAAACATTAGCAAATATCAACTTTCAGGGGCCATAACTCGAAAAAGGGGCGATAAGAAATTTTGGGCACTTGGCCCCAGGGAGTCATTGGTCCAGACCTTTCGTCTGGCACCAGTTTCATCCCGATCGGTGAAGGTCACATTAGGCTCAAACTTGCAGTCCAAAGTTGGTAGGGAATGTCTGAAACTTTGACCCCTAATAACTCGTCTGTTTTTCATCCGATTAAGCTGAAATTTGGAACGTTTGTAGAGCCCATCCATACAAACATGCCTGCACAATCCGGGATGCGGTCAATGGAATAACACGTGCACTATAGGGCGCCAAAAATTCAATAAATAAACCTTTTTACGCCTACAGCAGCCAAAGGAATGCAATCTCGGTGCTGCAAATTTTTGCGCATGCGCAGATCATTAATGTCTACAAACGTAGAGGGTAGTCAAGGGACTCGAGGCAAGGCGTCCTGCTGAAAATGGGTCCTCAAATTTGCATTGCACCCTATGGGATTTTGGGCGCGAAACCGTAAAAACCCTAATAACTCCATTAGTTCGCAACAGACAGGCGCGCTTTTTATAGGGTTTATAGGTCTTAGGGAGATACATTTCTGTGCCAAATTGTATGGCGCTGCATGCAGTACAAGCAAAGATATAAGGAATGGAAATGCGCCCCTAGGTCTCGCCTGCTGAACAAAGAGATTAAAAGTCACTAAAGGTGACCTTCACCGATCGAGCTGAAACTAGCACCAAACAATGTCCTAGTACCATAGTACATAAAACAATATTTGTCAGAAAATTCGGACTGTGCGTTAGTAAGTTATTAGGGGTCAAACATTAGCAAATATCAACTTTCAGGGGCCATAACTCGAAAAAGGGGCGATAAGAAATTTTGGGCACTTGGCCCCAGGGAGTCATTGGTCCAGACCTTTCGTCTGGCACCAGTTTCATCCCGATCGGTGAAGGTCACATTAGGCTCAAACTTGCAGTCCAAAGTTGGTAGGGAATGTCTGAAACTTTGACCCCTAATAACTCGTCTGTTTTTCATCCGATTAAGCTGAAATTTGGAACGTTTGTAGAGCCCATCCATACAAACATGCCTGCACAATCCGGGATGCGGTCAATGGAATAACACGTGCACTATAGGGCGCCAAAAATTCAATAAATAAACCTTTTTACGCCTACAGCAGCCAAAGGAATGCAATCTCGGTGCTGCAAATTTTTGCGCATGCGCAGATCATTAATGTCTACAAACGTAGAGGGTAGTCAAGGGACTCGAGGCAAGGCGTCCTGCTGAAAATGGGTCCTCAAATTTGCATTGCACCCTATGGGATTTTGGGCGCGAAACCGTAAAAACCCTAATAACTCCATTAGTTCGCAACAGACAGGCGCGCTTTTTATAGGGTTTATAGGTCTTAGGGAGATACATTTCTGTGCCAAATTGTATGGCGCTGCATGCAGTACAAGCAAAGATATAAGGAATGGAAATGCGCCCCTAGGTCTCGCCTGCTGAACAAAGAGATTAAAAGTCACTAAAGGTGACCTTCACCGATCGAGCTGAAACTAGCACCAAACAATGTCCTAGTACCATAGTACATAAAACAATATTTGTCAGAAAATTCGGACTGTGCGTTAGTAAGTTATTAGGGGTCAAACATTAGCAAATATCAACTTTCAGGGGCCATAACTCGAAAAAGGGGCGATAAGAAATTTTGGGCACTTGGCCCCAGGGAGTCATTGGTCCAGACCTTTCGTCTGGCACCAGTTTCATCCCGATCGGTGAAGGTCACATTAGGCTCAAACTTGCAGTCCAAAGTTGGTAGGGAATGTCTGAAACTTTGACCCCTAATAACTCGTCTGTTTTTCATCCGATTAAGCTGAAATTTGGAACGTTTGTAGAGCCCATCCATACAAACATGCCTGCACAATCCGGGATGCGGTCAATGGAATAACACGTGCACTATAGGGCGCCAAAAATTCAATAAATAAACCTTTTTACGCCTACAGCAGCCAAAGGAATGCAATCTCGGTGCTGCAAATTTTTGCGCATGCGCAGATCATTAATGTCTACAAACGTAGAGGGTAGTCAAGGGACTCGAGGCAAGGCGTCCTGCTGAAAATGGGTCCTCAAATTTGCATTGCACCCTATGGGATTTTGGGCGCGAAACCGTAAAAACCCTAATAACTCCATTAGTTCGCAACAGACAGGCGCGCTTTTTATAGGGTTTATAGGTCTTAGGGAGATACATTTCTGTGCCAAATTGTATGGCGCTGCATGCAGTACAAGCAAAGATATAAGGAATGGAAATGCGCCCCTAGGTCTCGCCTGCTGAACAAAGAGATTAAAAGTCACTAAAGGTGACCTTCACCGATCGAGCTGAAACTAGCACCAAACAATGTCCTAGTACCATAGTACATAAAACAATATTTGTCAGAAAATTCGGACTGTGCGTTAGTAAGTTATTAGGGGTCAAACATTAGCAAATATCAACTTTCAGGGGCCATAACTCGAAAAAGGGGCGATAAGAAATTTTGGGCACTTGGCCCCAGGGAGTCATTGGTCCAGACCTTTCGTCTGGCACCAGTTTCATCCCGATCGGTGAAGGTCACATTAGGCTCAAACTTGCAGTCCAAAGTTGGTAGGGAATGTCTGAAACTTTGACCCCTAATAACTCGTCTGTTTTTCATCCGATTAAGCTGAAATTTGGAACGTTTGTAGAGCCCATCCATACAAACATGCCTGCACAATCCGGGATGCGGTCAATGGAATAACACGTGCACTATAGGGCGCCAAAAATTCAATAAATAAACCTTTTTACGCCTACAGCAGCCAAAGGAATGCAATCTCGGTGCTGCAAATTTTTGCGCATGCGCAGATCATTAATGTCTACAAACGTAGAGGGTAGTCAAGGGACTCGAGGCAAGGCGTCCTGCTGAAAATGGGTCCTCAAATTTGCATTGCACCCTATGGGATTTTGGGCGCGAAACCGTAAAAACCCTAATAACTCCATTAGTTCGCAACAGACAGGCGCGCTTTTTATAGGGTTTATAGGTCTTAGGGAGATACATTTCTGTGCCAAATTGTATGGCGCTGCATGCAGTACAAGCAAAGATATAAGGAATGGAAATGCGCCCCTAGGTCTCGCCTGCTGAACAAAGAGATTAAAAGTCACTAAAGGTGACCTTCACCGATCGAGCTGAAACTAGCACCAAACAATGTCCTAGTACCATAGTACATAAAACAATATTTGTCAGAAAATTCGGACTGTGCGTTAGTAAGTTATTAGGGGTCAAACATTAGCAAATATCAACTTTCAGGGGCCATAACTCGAAAAAGGGGCGATAAGAAATTTTGGGCACTTGGCCCCAGGGAGTCATTGGTCCAGACCTTTCGTCTGGCACCAGTTTCATCCCGATCGGTGAAGGTCACATTAGGCTCAAACTTGCAGTCCAAAGTTGGTAGGGAATGTCTGAAACTTTGACCCCTAATAACTCGTCTGTTTTTCATCCGATTAAGCTGAAATTTGGAACGTTTGTAGAGCCCATCCATACAAACATGCCTGCACAATCCGGGATGCGGTCAATGGAATAACACGTGCACTATAGGGCGCCAAAAATTCAATAAATAAACCTTTTTACGCCTACAGCAGCCAAAGGAATGCAATCTCGGTGCTGCAAATTTTTGCGCATGCGCAGATCATTAATGTCTACAAACGTAGAGGGTAGTCAAGGGACTCGAGGCAAGGCGTCCTGCTGAAAATGGGTCCTCAAATTTGCATTGCACCCTATGGGATTTTGGGCGCGAAACCGTAAAAACCCTAATAACTCCATTAGTTCGCAACAGACAGGCGCGCTTTTTATAGGGTTTATAGGTCTTAGGGAGATACATTTCTGTGCCAAATTGTATGGCGCTGCATGCAGTACAAGCAAAGATATAAGGAATGGAAATGCGCCCCTAGGTCTCGCCTGCTGAACAAAGAGATTAAAAGTCACTAAAGGTGACCTTCACCGATCGAGCTGAAACTAGCACCAAACAATGTCCTAGTACCATAGTACATAAAACAATATTTGTCAGAAAATTCGGACTGTGCGTTAGTAAGTTATTAGGGGTCAAACATTAGCAAATATCAACTTTCAGGGGCCATAACTCGAAAAAGGGGCGATAAGAAATTTTGGGCACTTGGCCCCAGGGAGTCATTGGTCCAGACCTTTCGTCTGGCACCAGTTTCATCCCGATCGGTGAAGGTCACATTAGGCTCAAACTTGCAGTCCAAAGTTGGTAGGGAATGTCTGAAACTTTGACCCCTAATAACTCGTCTGTTTTTCATCCGATTAAGCTGAAATTTGGAACGTTTGTAGAGCCCATCCATACAAACATGCCTGCACAATCCGGGATGCGGTCAATGGAATAACACGTGCACTATAGGGCGCCAAAAATTCAATAAATAAACCTTTTTACGCCTACAGCAGCCAAAGGAATGCAATCTCGGTGCTGCAAATTTTTGCGCATGCGCAGATCATTAATGTCTACAAACGTAGAGGGTAGTCAAGGGACTCGAGGCAAGGCGTCCTGCTGAAAATGGGTCCTCAAATTTGCATTGCACCCTATGGGATTTTGGGCGCGAAACCGTAAAAACCCTAATAACTCCATTAGTTCGCAACAGACAGGCGCGCTTTTTATAGGGTTTATAGGTCTTAGGGAGATACATTTCTGTGCCAAATTGTATGGCGCTGCATGCAGTACAAGCAAAGATATAAGGAATGGAAATGCGCCCCTAGGTCTCGCCTGCTGAACAAAGAGATTAAAAGTCACTAAAGGTGACCTTCACCGATCGAGCTGAAACTAGCACCAAACAATGTCCTAGTACCATAGTACATAAAACAATATTTGTCAGAAAATTCGGACTGTGCGTTAGTAAGTTATTAGGGGTCAAACATTAGCAAATATCAACTTTCAGGGGCCATAACTCGAAAAAGGGGCGATAAGAAATTTTGGGCACTTGGCCCCAGGGAGTCATTGGTCCAGACCTTTCGTCTGGCACCAGTTTCATCCCGATCGGTGAAGGTCACATTAGGCTCAAACTTGCAGTCCAAAGTTGGTAGGGAATGTCTGAAACTTTGACCCCTAATAACTCGTCTGTTTTTCATCCGATTAAGCTGAAATTTGGAACGTTTGTAGAGCCCATCCATACAAACATGCCTGCACAATCCGGGATGCGGTCAATGGAATAACACGTGCACTATAGGGCGCCAAAAATTCAATAAATAAACCTTTTTACGCCTACAGCAGCCAAAGGAATGCAATCTCGGTGCTGCAAATTTTTGCGCATGCGCAGATCATTAATGTCTACAAACGTAGAGGGTAGTCAAGGGACTCGAGGCAAGGCGTCCTGCTGAAAATGGGTCCTCAAATTTGCATTGCACCCTATGGGATTTTGGGCGCGAAACCGTAAAAACCCTAATAACTCCATTAGTTCGCAACAGACAGGCGCGCTTTTTATAGGGTTTATAGGTCTTAGGGAGATACATTTCTGTGCCAAATTGTATGGCGCTGCATGCAGTACAAGCAAAGATATAAGGAATGGAAATGCGCCCCTAGGTCTCGCCTGCTGAACAAAGAGATTAAAAGTCACTAAAGGTGACCTTCACCGATCGAGCTGAAACTAGCACCAAACAATGTCCTAGTACCATAGTACATAAAACAATATTTGTCAGAAAATTCGGACTGTGCG
>CAXHKG010000105.1:0-38754 GCA_964016985.1 Anodontia alba
GAGAGAGATCATAGATAAGAAGGACTCTGAAATCAGAAAACTGAAGAAAATGATCAAACATTATGCTAAGAGATTAAAAGATGGTGAAGGTATGGTACTGGTTTTTATACTAAGACAGACAAAAATTAGGAGCAGTGGTCACAAAATTAGCAGATAGCAAATAAGGCTGCACTTGTGAATCATCTCCACAGAGATGATTCACAGGAAATGTCTTGCCCAGTTCATCTTGGAAAAATCAGAAATATTTTAGAATGTTGTCTGCATATACACATGTATATATATCAGGGCCCAGTTGTTCAAAGCGTCGTTAGCTTAACGAGTTCGTTAAGGGTCATTTCGTTAACTGTTTTAGCAGATTCAATATACAATATTCTGATATTTTTTGCTGAAAAAATGTGAGTAGCTTTTGCATTGCAAAAGCTACTCACATTTTTTCAGCAAAAAATTTCAGCGTATTTGCGTATCACCTGATGTAAATTTTAACGAATCGTTAACTAACGATGTCGTTAGCTTTGAACAACTGGGCCCTGGTGCTTAAATGGTAAATATTTGGGTAAATATTTGCCGACATTTTTGTCTGAATAGTCCCAGAGAATGGTAAAGGATAAGGATTAAAAACAGTTCTTATGCGGTCCTTCAAATAAGGTAGAGCTTGTGTAATTTTGACTTTAAAATACAGATACATGTATCTGATTTTGCTTTTTTATACCCCACCACACAATAGTGGTGGGGTATTATGGTTTCATGTTGGTTGTCTGTGTGTCCATCCATCCTTCCATCTGTTGTATGTCCGTCCATCTGTATTTATATCTTTGGATGATAACTTGAGTAAATATCAATGGACTTTCAACAAACTTTGTATGTGCATTGATATTGTGGATATTTGGTATGGGATTGCTAATGGGCAAATGTCATCAGTTTTTAACAGAGTTAGCTGCCCGCCACAGGTCCGTATTTTCATTTCAGGATGATAACTTGAGTAAATAAAAATGGATTTTCACCAAATTCAGTATTTGCATGGAAATTATGAGATCTGGTTTTGGATTGCTAATTGGCAAATTTTGTCAGTTACTAACAACAGAGTTATCTGCTTGCCCCACAATAATGGCAGGGTATTATCATTCAATGGTTTTATTAATGATGCCAATCTTTGACATATTATGTTATTATTGGCAGACCATAGCACTCTGTAATCTGGAAACAACTAAGTATTGAAAACAAATTTGCATAGCAAGTGTTTTTTGTAAATATAGATATACTATAATAAACCTAAGTATTTGGACAGGTTTGCGCAAACAGTCATAAGGGGGACTTGATACCTTAGTAGTTGTTCTGTGATATTTTACAAGGGAGAAAACCTTTGTGACTTCCTGCACATCAAATCCCTTCTGTAAAGGGGTCTACTCTATTTGGGAGCATATTCTTTTTTTTCCTTTAACACTTACAGCCATATGGGCAAATTCAGCAGATGACAGGTTGGTAATATTTTTCTAATTTTTTTCCCCAAAATAGGCTTTGACAGTTCATGCAAACTGTCTCTTTTGGAGACAGTTTGCACGACATGTCAAAGCCAATTTTTTGGGAAAAATGAAAAAAATATTTCAAAATGTTGTCTGCTGGAAATTTTTCCAGTATCCAAAGTGTTAAGAGTAGACCCTTTTTCAAAAGAACATAAAACTTCTCTTAAGATGTTCCAATGTTTAGGGTAAATATGGTCTACTGTAAATGTCTTAAAATTTTGTACACCAAAATTTCTGACAAAATGGCATATGCAAAAAATGCAGACCCAGATCAGATTGAAGGAGCAGTCTGATAGGGGTCTACACTATTTGCTATTCCACAAAGTATTTTAAGAAATAACTACATAAAAAGCAAAAGTTAGGCCTAAACATTATGGAATAAAGTGTTCAAAATTTTAGGATATTTACTGTATTGTTTCTTAATGCTGCTGAAGGAACCAAATGGAGGCCGTTGTTTACATCCTCCATGTCTCTCAGTCCCACCACCGGTAAGATGGCATGATTTCTGTGTGCACGATTTATTTTTAGCCATTTTATTGAGTGAATTGTTTTAACCATTTTATTGAGCCAAATAGGGCTATATGTTATATTATTTGTAAGCTGTGTAATTTACAGACTGTCACTGTTTATTTTACCATTATATTTAGTCATTTATTTTTTGCCATTACTCATATATTGAATCAAATCAGGTTAAACGTTATGTGTAAGCTATGAAATGTTACATACCATGGTAAATGCAGGTGAACAGGGTTATCTTGACTGGGCAGATTGCTGTTGAAACAAGGTTTTGTGGGTTTGAACATTGCTTCAGTCAGGAATTTTTCTGGTCATTAGTACACCTAGCTCATACCCAGCATGCACTAGGCACAGCTCCAGGATAGCCACAATAATATTTTGCTTTTCTCAAAAACATAGGTGCTTCTAATTAGTACCCTAAACACATTTTCATAGAGAAACAAAGAAAATTACTTGGGGCATAGCTGCAGATTACATTATGAAAACATGCCTGTTCAAGTATATTGAGAATTTTACCACCAAAAAATGAAAACTTTCAGATTAAAAATTCTGGTAGTTTTCATATTTCTGCTAAAAACATAGATTGTGGTAGGTGGTTCTAATGAGTACCCACAATTCAAGGTCTGAGCAGAAATAAGAACCCCTGTAAACCCCAGTTTTACTATATAAAAGTGGGATTTAAGGAGGTCAAAATTATATAGGCATGTTTTCCTGATCTTTCAACCAAAATATTTTGGTTGAAAAATGTGCCTAATCGGCAGCTGTGCCCTGAGTTGAGTATTAAGTGGACAGAGAGGTCCACTAATGACAGACAGGAGCACTATATGTATGCATGGATGATCCAGAAAAGCAAAGTTTTTTATAAATGCATGCGTAAATAAACATCACTTTCTCAGTATATCTGAAATATTGTTTAAAGGGACATAAATCCCCAGAACACAGTCACCACTACTACCAGGTTAAGAAGACGTCACTTCAGTAGCTGGGAAAAAGTCTCTTAAATAGCTTGGAAAATGCTGAGTGATTTTTATTTATTTTTTTTTTTTAAAGCATCACGATGCTATCACCATCTCCAAATCATAAAGTGTTTTAATGAATTTCGTTGATTTTGTACAGAGGGGAAAAACCAGTGAAGAAACCTTAAATTACTGCCCTTTTAAATATCAGCTTTGCTACCATTTTAAGAAACACTTTTGTGAAAAAAAACAATCCTTTTTGTCATCATACCTTGTTAATTTAGACAAAAAAAAAAAAAAGCTTCAGAATGGTATTACAGAAGGAGAAAATCTACAAGGACAAAAACTATCAAAACTATTGATTATTGAAGAGACTATCAGCAATAGTTATCGATAGTTGAAAACACTATCATGATAGCACTATCATGGCAGTCACTATCATGATGTATTGATATATGTTACATCCCTAATTGCTTTAGATTTGTTTTTGCTTGTTTCTTAGGGGATAACTGCATTCAAATTTGGCATTTGGGGAGGTAAATCGGCGGTTTTACGGTCGGAAATTTCGTTTTACGGCGACGCGTCAGCGGAGCCGTAAAACGTAATTTGCGACCGTAAAACCGCCGATTTACCTCCCCAAATGACATATTTGATGCAGTTATCCCCATACTAATGCATTTATTCATTTTTTCTATTGAAAAAATGTACTGTTTGTACAAAACGACAAGTGCTGTGAGCTGCGTAAAACCAAATGCCAGCCAATGAGAAGCGACGTTACGTGATGACGTCTGATTTGCGACAGTATATCGCAGAATATACCGTCGCAAATTTTTGACGTTATCCAATCAGACGTCGCGTTACATACGCGAGTGCATTAGAATTGTTTTTGTTTGATTCTTTGCTATATACTGTTAGCACTGTTGTGGTTAATAATTTTTACAGTTCCAGTACACTGGAAGCGTAAGTTCTAGACTGATTGCAGTAATTGTGGATAGGATTTTGCAGAACAAGCTCAGTTGGAAGTTTCAGTTTTAGTCTGTGAAGAGGCATACAGATGGCCAAGTGGTTAGTGCTCCTGACTTCGAATCAGGTCCCATGTTCGAATCCTGCTGAAGGCAGAATTCAGCTCATGACTGTATGGTGCTGCATTGCTCAGAGCCTTTCATTATCAAACTTCCATTGTCTCAATATGACATGAATGATGTTGAAAGGGGCGTAAAACACAAAATAATCATTATCATCATCATTTGTTTATGTGAAAAGGCACTATATAGCTTGTGAGCTGCACCTTGGGAAAAGGGGGATTGTAACACAATATTTTTCTTCACTTTCCAATAGAGTTATGACCATTGATGCCACAAAATTGTCTCTAGTTAATAGCTTGAGAAATGGATATAGTACGGATGCAGTCCACACTGATGTCCAAAATTTTGGATTAGGATTTTAACACAGCATTTTTCCTGGCTTTAATAAAACTGGCCTTTGATAGAATTGATTCTGCTCAATTTCAAGAGTTAGGGCCCTTGATTAACAACAGCAAATCGTTTCCCTTAGTAGCTTGAGAAAGAATTAATAAACTTTCATCAAATTTTAAATTTGCACTGGTGTTGAGCAGTTTGAGTTGGGATTATAAAAACACAGACTGAATTTCAAATTTTCAACAGAGTTATCAAATGTCTGTGTGGCTGAGTGGATAGGGCTCCCAACTTTGAATCAAAAGGTCCCAGGTTTGAGTCCCTCTAGAGGTGGATTTCAAGTTATGATTGTAGGATACTTCATTGCATATGCCATATTTAATGATCAAAGTTTTAACGATACGTTAAATAACGACACAGTTAGTTTTGAACAACTAGGCCCAGAAATAATAGAATCGGCAATCAAATTGAGAAAGGGTAGCAGCAACAGACTACACTTTTCTTTCTTTATGATTATTTTGATGTCATTTACATTTCATTTACTTTTATCACTTGGCATTCTCGGTAAAAATTTCAGCAGATGACATATTGAAATATTTTTCTTATTTCATTCCAGTAAATAGGCTTCAGCATTTCATGCAAATTGTCTCTGTAGGAGACAATTTGCATGAAATGTAAAATCCTATTTACACGGGAAAATAAGAAAAACATCATGAATTTGTCATCTGCTGAATTAGCCCAGAGAGTGGTAAAGGATATTTGTGATAGATTTGTATCCATTACGTAAATACGCTTATTCAAATATATAGAAAATTTTACCTCCAAAAACTGAAAAATTTCAAATAAAAAGCTCTGATAGTTTTCATATTTCTGCTCAAAACCATAGATTGTAGGTACCCGTTAGAACTGCCTCAGCGAGGCAGCTCTAACAAGTACCCACAATCTCTATTTTTGAGCAGAAATAAGAAAAACAATGTATACCCCTATAAACCCCAGTACTGCTTTATAAAAGTGGGGTTTAAGGGGGTCAGAATTATATAGGCATGTTTTCGTGATGATTTGCAAAAATCGTGTATTGTTTGCAGTTTTCTAAAGTTTGTTTTCTTTACGATTAAGTTACAGTGTCTTTTCGCCATTTACTGTGTGGTTAGTGTGATTTTCTGTACTTTTTGCTCATACTTTCGGGTTTGATTTCCGCCTTTCATGAGTGTAGGGCACTTCATTGCACAGAATCTTTCATTATCACCCTTAGGTAAAAAATGTCCTGATATGACTTTACTGATGTTTATAGGGATGTAAAACACCATATTATCATCATAATTGTCATCTTTAGCATAGATCATTTCAAAATACTGCACTAGTCTACACATGCAGCATATTTCCGCATGTTGGTGATTCTGCAGAATCCTTATCCACAGAATTGTAAATGAGCTGTTCCATGAGGAAGTCAGACTGCTCCTTTATGCAGGTTGATTGGTTACTCCTTAGAATTGCCCCAATTTTCAAGGAGAGATAAAAAAAATCCTATATCTTTTTGTCTGGAGCTATATTTGAAAGCCTTTCTCGTGGTATAGCTGAAATGAGATCCATTGGAAGAGAACAACTTGTACTTTATTTATTCTAAGTATTTGGACAGACTGGCTGGAGCAAATAGTGTTGACCAAAAACAACATTCTATCAGTGTCTGCACTGTTTGGAACTCATCCAGTAGTTTTAACCCTGGTTCTGCTGAAACTGGATATGCACTGCCTTTGTGAACAGTGTAGATCCAGATCAGTGTGCTTCTGAAGAAGCCACCTGATCTGGATCTGCACTGTTTGTCATTATTTATGTGAATTTGTATCAACAGCCTGGATCAAGTAAATTGATTAGCTGAAAATTAGAAGTGGGCGTGGCATCTTAATTTATTCAGCAGGGCAAGGATTAACTCGTGTCCTGCTGAACCCGGATATGCCCTGCCTTTGCAAACAGTGTAGACTCAAATCAGTTGGCTTCTTAAGAAGCCAACTGATCTGGATCTGCACTGTATGTCATTAAGTATGTGAATTTATATCAACAATCTGGATCAAGTAATCTGATTGGCTGAAAATTAGAAGTGGGTGTGGCAACTTAATTTATTCAGCATGGCAAGGGTTAAGAAAGGTCAGCAGGTAGTAAAATGGACTTATACCAGCTTTAGGACAGCTATGGTAAGAAATTAAGGTTTCCAGATATTTAGGTTAAATACAGTACTGTATTTGCAAACACTGAACATCCTAACCTATTGTAGACTGAATAGACTCCTCCACACAATAAACAATGTATTGGAAGCATCTAATTTCAATTTTAGGTACATCTGGCAATGAGATTTAGATATTCATAGAGAAAAATTGCTAAACTATTTTCAAACAGTGGAGACCCTTATCATATGCCATGTTCTGCAGCATCTGATCTGGGTCTGCACTGTTTGTCAAATACCCATTTAGGATGTCCAGACTACAATGGATAAACTGGACCTATCAATGTAAGGGAATATTGTAGACCAAGACCACATTGTGTGGATGCTGAGTTTTGGCTGGACCTTCAATGTTTCCATGTAGGACGTGTTTGCTTTTTGCTGTAAAATGATCTACATGTATATATACAGATTGTTTCACATTTTACATTAACATTACTTTAAACCTTGCATGTATATGTACACTGTACCATGAAATTTCTCCGCTGATTCAAGAAGGGCAGTTGTCAGTTTCTGGCGAAAGAATGTGCACAATACTGGTTAACCGTTTAGAGGACTAAGCCTGCCCAGTAAATATAGGGTTAGGTAAACTGACCACGCTCGACATGACCACGCTCGACATTGGGTTGACTGGGCCGTAAAACTTCAACACAAACAAACCTTGAAATTTACATGTGAAAATAGTATTTGACTTTTCCCATTGCAATCAGCCCGCTGGGTCTGGCCACATTCTTTCTTTGAGATTGATCATGAAATATTTTTTCTTCGGTCATTCTCTCCCTACCACTGATTCAAGAAGCACAGTTGTCAGTTTCTTGCAAAAGAATGTGCACAGGTACTGGTTAACCCTTGTCCTGCTGAACCCGGATATACCCTGCCTTTGCAAACAGTGTAGATCCAGATCAGTTGGCTTCTGAAGAAGCCAACTGATCTGGATCTACACTGTTTGCCATTAAGTATGTGAATTTATAGCAACAAAGCGGATCAAGTAATCTGATTGGCTGAAAATTAGAAGTAGGCGTGGCATCTTAATTTATTCAGCAGGACACGGGTTAACCGCTTAGAGGACTAAGCCTGTCCAGGAAAAGTTTGGTTAGGCAAACTGACCACGCTCAACATGACCCCAATGGGTTGACTGGGCCGTAAAACCTCATCTGAATTAATCAGTACTTTATTGTAATCTGTAAGCTAATAAATAATACAAAAAAAAAAAAAAAAATAGGAACCTAAAAATATTAATTAATAATGCTTAAAACCAACCATATTACATTTCTAATAAGATTAACCCATAAAAGACAGAAACCAATATTTCATGTTTTACCACTCTTTTTGTGCAATATAAGTGTTTCATATTCCTTCTCCTGAAGGAATAAAACTCTATACTAACATAATGATACATATAAGCCTTCTATAATAAACTACTCCCAGATAAGCACACACATACTGTTTTCTCAGGTCAGGAACCTTGAAACAGATTTTTGCATACTGACGTCAAATCTTCCATGACTATTTCATAGTGATTCTGAATTATTTTGCAATTGTTTATTTTTTTTTTTTTTTTTTTTTAATTTAAGTTCCAGTTGTTTTTTTCCACAGACACTATGGAAGAAATAAGATAACCTCTCTTTGTTTTGATCATGCAATGAAGTAAACAGTGTATTTTCCCTGATTTGTACATGTACATGACTGCTGTTGAGTTTTGTAATTGTGTTGAAATATGCAACATATAATACCGTATTTGACCTGATTACTGCACTGTGAGCTTAGGTTTTTCAAAATTACTGGGAACACTCAGTTGTGGTAAAATATGAATCTACCTACTAAAGGTACACTATAAAAAAATCATAAGGATTTATTTGATGATGATAATGGGATTTTTTCTGATTTTCTTTATACAGGCATATGTTGTGAGTACTCATTTGAATTGCATGGACAAGTCCATGCAATTCAGATGAGTACCCACAATATATGCCTTTATAAAGAAGTAAAGAAAAAGTACACTGGCTGTAATTTGAAGACTACAGAATTTCTCGACTGTGCGCTTATAAGGGTATGTGCAGTAATTAGATCAAATATGGTATACCAGGTAGATTTGATTGATGTGTCAATGCTGGTAAATCACCCACAAATGAATTAAAAAGCTTATTTTAAAAATTTACACACAAAAAAATAGTTCCAAGATTCTTGCCTAGTGGATTTATTGAAGTATAAATGCTGACTTGAATTTGTTCTCAACCAATCAAATTGCTGTAAATAAGTGAAAACCTGTTGTGTTTGAATTATAGTACTTTGAATTTTAGAGCAGGGTGTACAGTAAGTGACTTCTCTTCTGCCTTCAGTACGGTTTTTGTTTACTTGTAGCTGCTGAGATCCAAGCAGAACTTGAGAAGGAGGAAGCAAAGAGTGTAGAAAATGTTGCAACAATCAAACATAGGGAGAGAAATTATATGGGAATGTTGGAGTACAGGAAGGAAAATGAAAGTGGGCTGATAAAGACACTAATAACAGGTAAAATTTTAATTTTTATTTTCCCCATACAGTTGAAAGAGATAGCCATACATACAGTAAAACCTGTGTAAGACAGCCACCTTTGAAATTGACCTTAGTGGTTGATGTGGAAAGGTGGTTGTCTTATAAAGGTACATGTCATGTAATTTTGCTAGCAAAATTACATGACATGTACCTTTATAAGATAGACAACTTTTTCCACATCAACCACTTTTTAAAGTCAGTCTCGAAGGTGGCTCTCTTACACAGGTTTTATTGTAGTTGGAAACAGTTGTTACTGTTATGTTTGAAGTTTGTGAATTGCACAGGAAATATATGTACAAGCAAGCATCAGAAAATCTTAATTAAAGAGAATGGATATACTTTCCGTGAGGGAGGAGGGGGTGGGGGGGGGGGGGGTAACTCTGTCAGAATGTTCTTGCCTCGCTTCTGAAAGGGATCTACTCTAAAAGGAAAGAATCTTTCCTTTTAGAGTAGGGTAGACCCATTTTCAAAAGGGAGTTGATGTGCAGGAAAGCAAGACAGAAAATGAATGTGGCCTGATAAAAATACTAATAACAGGTAAATATTTGTTAATCATGCAAGCAAATGCCACAAGATGTGAACAAAGCCAAAATATTTAGAATGATATTTGGATAATTACAATTCTAGATTTAAGCTTCTAGTTGCAGGCCCTGTTCCTACTCAGATAGGTTAAAGTTTCAGAATTTGAACCTTTTATGTACATTAATTCATATATAATTTTAACCTCCATATGTTTAAAATTCCAGAAACAAGTCGGGATTTTTGTAACAACTCTTGTGTATAGCTTTTTAGCATGCTTGTTTAAAATTTCATAAGAGGCCATTTTGAATTTTTTTATGCCCCCACCATTTTCACCAATTTTTTTTTTAATTACGGCCCTTTTTCAATGTTGAAAAGTAGTTTCTGTTTGATATGTTTTGGAAACATTAGTGTATTGGATTCATATTTAATACACAGATATATAATCATAAAATAGAGGTCAAAATAGATTTAGGATAGAATCCACCCATTATTTTGGGAGTTAATGGCCCTTTTTCATCTTCGAAAAATGTTTTCCTTTCGATATTTTTTTGAAATGATTAGTCTATTGGCTTCATATTTTAGGTCAAGTTCGATTTAATCCGCCAATTATTATGAGTTATGGCCCTTTTTCAACTTCATTTTTTGCAAAATGCCTGTGTGCGGGTGAGGATGGGTGGGGGCATCTGTGTCATATTGACACATTTCTAGTTTTCGTAAAGAAGGTCTTGACATTTTATACAAAGTTAAGGAGACAAAATACCAAACCCTACTTTTAATGTATCATCAGTTTGCCCATCTGTATTTTGCCAGTTGCAAGAGATTATTAAGGGTAAAATCTAAAATATAATATTTCAGATTTACGTCCAAAGGTAGCAGCTGGTCTGTTGCCCGGGTTACCAGCGTATATTCTGTTCATGTGTGTGCGGCATACAGATTATGTCAATGATGATGAAAAGGTGCGGTCATTGCTGACAAGTACGATAAATGGCATGAAGAAAGTTGTAAAGGTAAACCTTATTCATGGGGGTTTTCTTTCTCAGAGTTTTGAAAAATACACTTAAACTTCGTTATAATCAGAGTTGTGGAATTATCAGTTTTTATTGTCCACCAGCAAGTAAATGGTCGAAATCCACTTGTCCAAGCAAGATTTACTTGCCAGGAAATTTGTGTACAAAAAAACAAAAACAACTTGACTCTTATTTCATAAACATCATAAATCTTTGACGTTTTATAATGATGAAAGGCACAGTTTTTATCTTTTATATGAAACTGATATGTCATTTTTTTTTTTTTCAGAATAAGCTCTTGACAATGCCTAATTGAAGAAAACTATTCATGACCTTGACACATATATCGTAATGACATTTCGAGGGTTGAGCGCAAGACTATAGTAACTCAAACATATTTTTGAAACCCTTGTTTAGGGGCAACTTGGACCCCTTTGTAAACAATGCAGATTTAGGTGCCATTGCTCATACGAGCAGTGGCACCTAAATTTTCATTGTTTACAGAAAGAAATGTTGTAATCTTCATAACGCCTTCATGATGAGGAGATTAAGTTTGGGGAAAAACAACCATCTGACTTACGCTAGTCTTGCGCTCAACCCTCGATTTATTCTTATTCCTTCTGTTTCTCAGAAACATCATGATGACCTTGACAGAGTGACACTATGGTTAGCTAACACTTGTAGATTCCTGCACTTATTGAAACAGTACAGTGGCGAGAAGGTTCGTATTATTTGATCGTTACATTCTTGTGGCAATCCAAACACCTTTTATACCTCTAGAGAATGTGCTTTTTACCAGAATGAATTGATATTTAATATACATGTACTGGTTAAGCCTGCCCAGGAAAAAGTGTGGTTAAGTTAACTGACCATGCTCCACATGACCCTAATGGGTTGACTGGGCAGTAAAACAACACGAACAAACAAATCACCACGTAACTCCTCCTTAACCTTAACAAGTCCTGATTTATTTTGTGTTTTAGTCATTTACTCATGAAAACATTCCCAGACAGAATGAACACTGTTTATGCAACTTCAACTTGGCATAGTACCGACATGTGTTCAGTGAACAAAATTAACTTAAATTTACTTTATTTTAGACATTTACTCAAGAAAACCTTCCCAGACAGAATGAACACTGTTTACGCAACTTCGACTTGGCTTCTGCTGTTTCAAGAAGGGCATTTGTCAGTTTATGGCAAAAGAATGCGCACAGTACTGGTTAACTGCTTAGAGGACTAAGCCTGCCCAGTAAAAGTGTGGTTAGGTTAACTGACATGACCCCATAGGGTTGACTGGGCTGTAAAACCTCAACACACACAAATAAACGGACTTGGTAGAGTATGGACAAGCATTCACTGAATGAAATTAACTTAAAATTACATTATGTTTTAGGCATTTAATCAAGAAAACACTCCCAGACAGAACGAACACTGTTTACGCAACTTCGACTTAGCAGAGTACCGACAAGTGTTCAGTGATCTTGCAGTCTGGATCTATCAGACCCTAATTAAGTTGATGGAAGCTACTATACAGCCATCAATAGGTAGGTTTGTTTCTACTGAATATATGTACACATTAACCTCTTTATAGCATGGTTCGTTATAACACGGTTTTGGATACAATATGGTTCAAAGATGGCTCCCAAAAAATGTATAGATTGTATAGAAAAATGACCATTTTTGTTTGGATATAACACTGTTGTATAACTAACACGGTTTATGCTTTGGACCCCAACAACAGTGTTATAAAGAGGTTGTGGTGTGTATATATATATTCTTAACATTAGATAAGGTCTTTTCTTCAATCAGAAAATGTGGATATTTTTTTATGTTTGTCATGAAAACATGCTAGACTGCATAACACAGTAAGTAGAGTGTCTGACTACAGATGCAAGTGTCACCAGATCCTAGCTTGTATCAAAATTACATTCGAACTTCAATGGCTCTAACATCTTTGGGACCATAGAAAATTGTTCCAGACATGGGTAGTTTGAGCCACTGAAGGTTAATCATGGTACCAGGTCAGGAAACAAATAGTGAAAATTTAAGGATTTTTTTTTTTATTTTCTGCACAATAATTGTATGTTAAGTGTACTTATTAGAATTGCCTTGATGAATTGCCAAGCATGCAAGATAAACTGGTACATGGGTTCGTCAGGAAGTAAGCCAAGTGGACCTTAGCAGGACCAGTAGTCACACACATAATACTCATTATGTTAACTTTATATTTGGATAATTATGTGTTTTTTCTTTCACAGTTGCAGCAGTATTAGAGCATGAGGCAATTGCCGGTCTGTCGGGAAGTAAGCCGAGCGGACTTCGTGGCAGGACCAGTAGTCGTGCAGAAGATACCCCCGAATACTCACTGGATTCTCTCATGAAATCTGTAAGTAAAAATATTTTATAAACCAGCCTTTTCATTAATTATGGCAAATAAGGCTAGAATCTGAAAGTAAAAGGCAGCAGGGAATGGGTATATTTTCTGCCATGTTTAGAAGGGAGACAACATCTGTGACATCCTGTTTGCATTATTGAAAAAAGGGCTTACTCTCATAGGAAAGAATTTGCTTCACAGGTAGATCCCTGACAAAAATTTTCTTGACACTCATTTTTAGATTGCATAGGACTTGTCAAAATAAAAGGTAGTGCTTAAAGAGAAGGCAGTTTAGCCTCCTGTGGCCTGCTGGTGACAGTGCTGACATAGTTCGAGAGAAGGCACTTTTTTCCATCCAAAAATACTGGGCCCAGTTGTTTGAAACTAACGATGTCATTAGTTAACATATCGTTAAAACTTTGATCATTAAATATGGCATATGGGCTAATATTTTTGCTGAAAAAATGTGAGTAGCTTTTGCAAATGCAAAAGCTACTCACATTTTTTCAGCAAAAATACCTGTGAATAAGATATTGTACTTACTAGAACATTTAATATTTTGACCACTAATGAGCTCGTTAAGCTAATGATGCTTTGAACAACTGGGCCCTGATTTGTTTCTTAGCACCACAAAAACATAGGTTGTCATACTCAATATAAGCACCTCATCAATCATACTTCTGTTTGTGTCAGAATTAAAGACTTTCTGTTTTATTTGCAGTTAAATCAATTTGTACGGACTCTGTCCCAGCATGCAGTTGACCCCGAACTGGTGAAACAGATCTTCCGACAATTGTACTACTTTATTGGTGCGAGCGCCCTTAATAACTTGCTGCTGCGTAAGGATATGTGTAACTGGTCGAAAGGAATGCAGATCAGGTAAGAATTACTGCAGGTACTCTAAATACACCACAACTACTGTATACAGTGAAACTTCAGTAATGGCTTGTTTACCATGGCTGATTCTAACTTGTTTTTGAGTTCCTGGAAAGTCAATAGCTAAAAAAAGCAAGCATTTAGGAATATTTTAGGGACCTTTTCTTATTTTATGAAATTGTATGTTATGTGTACTCATGGAAGCAATTCTAATGAGTACACCGAACATACCATTACTTTATAGAAGACCGAAAAGACATACCTTAATTTTCCCCATTTGCCTCCTGACCTGGGCCCAGTTGTTCAAAGCGTCATTAGCTTAACAAGCTCGTTAAGGGTCATTTCGTTAACTGTTTTAGCAGATTCAATATACAGTATTATGATATTTTTTGCTGAAAAAATGTGAAAAGCTACTCACATTTTTTCAGCAAAAAATTTCAGCATATTTGCATATCACTCGATGCAAATTTTAACGAATTGTTAACTAACCATGTCGTTAGCTTTGAACAACTGGGCCTTGGTATTTGTTTGATTAATCCTCAGCAGCACAAATTACCCATGTTTAGAGAACTAGTTTCCAAGCTTATTTTAGCCATTGAAGGTTGACTGTAACACTTTTGCTGGGATCCAAAGCAAAAAATGTGTTCGCTAAGCAACCATGTTGTATCCAATTAAAAATAGATAGATTGTAGAGAAAAACGACCATTTATCCTGCATGATTCTTGTTTCTGTCATTCCTTTTCTCTCCACAGCTGTTGTAGAGACGGAATGAAATACTGACTATTGGTCTATTTGAAACCAAAGAGAATAAAAGCTATGTTATTATACAGTTATTGACTATCAGGTATTGGATATGACATGATATCTCGCAGAGAATACCAATATTGACCGAGGCAAAAGCCGAGGTCAATATTGGTAGTCAATGGTGGATGTTAAAGTCATATCCAATACAACAATAGTCAACAATTGTTTACTTATATAGTTTGTCTTTTCTCTTGATAACAGTGGCAATAACGGTCAACACCAGTCCCCATTAATATAGACAACTTACGTAGACATCTGCGTCACTACTGGCGACGTCACTAAAAGTTGATATCTAATGTTAGAAACTAATATACACTGGAAGTGGAAGGCATGTGCAAGCCAGTATATATCAGGCTCTATGGACTGGACTGAAGGCGGCTCAGAGCCAATGAAAATCAGTCTATCTACAACATGTAATAATCAATGTTTATTACAGATATAATCTAAGTCATTTAGAACAGTGGTTAAGAGACAGTAAATTACAAGAGTCAGGAGCAGGGACAGCCCTGGACCCAATTATCCAGGCCTCACAGCTGTTGCAAGCCAGGAAAACTGAAGCAGATGTAGAAAGTGTTTGTGATATGTGCTCGAAACTTACCATTCCTCAGGTCAGTTGTTCTATTTTATTTTATTTCTTGTTGAATAATCACAAAATACACTGATGATAATTCTTCATTGATTAGATTTTGTGCACTTTATAATTTTAAATGCATTTTATTAAGATATGTGTTTTGGTCAGAGAAGTCTTATTAAATTTGTGTCTACTTTAAGCAAGTATGAAGACATAATCAAATGGCAAAGATTGTTAGACGTATCAGATTCTGTGATCAGTTGCTTGTGTATGGCATTCTAGTTTTCTCGAGCACTGACCGGCTCAGGTGCACTTTTAGAAGTAGACTTAAAAATATTGAAATGCGTAACTTAAGAAATACAGATAGATGATTATGCTATGTGAATACACAGCTCTTGGACAGCCTTCTCCCATGAACTTTACCTACTGCAATGTTTGTGTATCTGTTTCTGTTAGTCTGCATACTATAGTTGGAAGTAGCATGTTTTCCTATTTTTTTTTATTTTTTTTTTTTTTTATTTTTCACATAGATAATGCTAATACTTATCTCTTTACTTTCAGATTGTGAAGATTTTGAATCTGTATACTCCTGTGGATGAATTTGAGGAAAGAGTTCCAATAACGTTTATCCGTAAACTTCAACAACACCTGAAGAATCGACCAAATCAAGACAACCACCTGCTTATGGACTTGAAATTTTCATTCTCTGTGACTTTCCCGTTCAATCCTTCCAATATATCACTAGAATCAGTAGACATTCCAGACTCATTACATCTTACTTCAGTTACAAAACTTTAGGAAGTTCTTCCACAGGGAAAGTAATTCTCCCAAAAAAGTAGTCCAGTGATTGCTTGAGCTTTAAAAATTAAAAAGTGTAGTGATACAGAATATGTTTTTTGGTTCAGAAAGGATAGCTCCTCACACTTATCAACTTACAAAGGTGCTGGTTATCATTTCTAAATTATTTGGACAGACAGGCCTGAGCAAACAGTGTAAATCCAGATCAGATACTGTAGAACAGGGTCAGAACTGTTTGCCACTAATCCAGCAATTTTTAGACATGAACAAGTAGTAAAATGGACATATTCAAATTTTAGGACAAGTAACGTAGAAGTTAAAGTGTCTGAATATTTAGGGTAAATAACTTAACCTTTACCACACTATGGGCAAATTCAGCGGATGACAACTTGATGAGTTTTTTCTTATTTTTCCCAGAAAACAGATCAACACTCTAAGGGCAAATTCAGCAGATGGCAAATTGATGATATTCTTATTTTTCCCAGAAAACAGGATCTGATATTTCATGCAAATTGTCTCCATTGGAGATAATTTGCATAAAATGTCAAATCCTGTTTTGTAGGAAAAAATAGAAAGCAGGATCTGACATTGCAAGCATATTGTCTCTATTGGAGACAATTTGCATGAAATGTCAAATCCTGTTTTCTGGGAAAAATAAGAAAAAAATATTTCAGTATGTCATCTGCGGAAAATTATTCAGTATTAAGTATTCAGGATCCTTATTTTCTCATTCTGGCCCTAAAAATTTGAAGATAAAAAAAGCACATTTTTCTCCAAAATCATGTAGCTAAAAACTGCTGCTTGAGTGACAAACAGCTCTGTTCAGCTACCAGGTTCTGCAGCATCTGATATGGGCCTACATTTGCCCAGGCAGTCTGTCCAAACACTTTGGGTAAAAACATTATGTCGTGGGTACTCATTAGAAGCACCTCAATGAGGCACATCTGATGAGTACCCACAATATATGTTTTCATGGTGTAATAAGAAACATATCAACATGTTTCTGTTGTAAAAAAGCTTATAAATTTGGGCCCAGTTGTTCAAAATTTAATGAAGTTGTCAGCTAATGTGACGCTAAAATTTCTGTCTAGAAATATGGCAAATATATTGATACTTTTTTGCTGAAAAAATGTGGGTAGCATTTGCATTTTGAAATAGGCCAAATACATTGATATTTTTGCTGAAAAAATGTGAGTAGCTTTTGCATTGCTACTCACATTTTTTGCAGCAAAAATATCAATGTATTCGAAAATACCTTAGCTAGAAAACAGTTAATGAGTTTGTCATTAATGAGCTTGTTAAGCTAAATATGCTTCGAACAACTGGGCCATGTTTTTCACGAAATCAAAATCTTTGCATAAATGCTTTTTAAATTTTATTAATACAATGAAAAACAACCCTACAATGTACTTACACAACGTTGAAATCCTCTGGGCAAACACATGCCTACAAAATGACTCAGTCTAGCCAAGTTCTGCTATCTTTTAAGAAAATATTTTCAGTAGAATTGATACAGCCAAATGCAAAAACCTTTACTAGCCAAAGGGTGTGTTGGGGGAGGGGGAGGGGTGTTGGAGGATGGGACTTAAGAAACATTTCTTTTTTCTTTTTGTCTGGAAATGTTGTATTTTTAGCTCACTGGGACTATGTCCCTGGCAAGCTTATGTTGTCACCCAGTCATTGGCGTCGGTATCTGCCTCCACGTTAGCACAATGTTTCGGCATCTGTCGGTGTCCATGTTTGCACAGTGTTTAAGTTTTCAAAGGTGTGCGTCTGGTGAGCTGTGTTGTCTTCTGACAACTCTTGTATCACATTGGGTTAATTTATGGATAAAGTACAAACGGTATCATCCACCAGTTTAGATTGTTATATACCATGGAAACCCAACAGCAACTGGCTTACAGTATTATCTCCCAACAACAACTGGCGTCTACTGTTGAAGACAAATGACCATTCTTGGGAGTAAAATTGCACTTAAGGATATCAGAAAAGTGGCTGTTATAAGGAAGTGGCTGTTGTGTGGAGATGAACATTAGTCAAGTTTCCACTGTAACTTAGTTCATCTTCACTTTAGGATTCCATCGATGAACCTTATTTTTTTTTAACTACTTTTTTATACAACGCCACAAGATTGTGGTGGGATATTATGGTTTCACGTTGGACATCCCTCCATCAGTCATTCGTCCGTCCATCCGTTTTTTCGTTTCCAGATGATAACTTGAGTAAACATCAATGGATTTTCACCAAACTTGGTATATGCATTGATATTGTAGAGATCTGGTTTGGGATGGCTAATGGGCAAATTTCGTTAAATTTTTATGGAGTTATCTGCCCGTGACACGATAATGGCGGAGTATTATAGTTTAACGTTTTTATTTTCTTTTTATGTGCCATTTTGATACTTTTTGTCATTTAAAACATGGTTGTGAATGAATACATGTATGTAACTCATATAGGCCAGCACTTTGATTTTTTAAGGTATTCTTCCCCATATAAGGCTCTTCTTCAACCAAAGTCCAGTTGTTCAAAGCATCGTTAGCTTAACAAGCTCGTTAATGGTCAAAATGTAAACTGTACAATATCTAATTCACAGTTATTTTTGCAGAAAAAATGTGAGTAGCTTTTGCAAAAGCTACTCGCATTTTTTCAGCAAAAATATTATTGTTTTTGCCATATTTAGTGATCAAAGTTTTAACAATATGTTAACTAATGACATCATTAGTTTTGAACAACTGGGCCCAGTAAAAAGCTTACTTTGTAGATACACAGTGAAAGTGTCTCAGAAAGCAATTCTGATTGGTCCCCACAAGATAAATTTTCATAAAGAAGTAAGAAAAATAACAATCTGGTTGAAAAAGTGTCTCATCTTCAACCAGTAAGGTTAAGATTATGTAAGCTACAACGTCAGAAAGTGAATCTTAAGCCTTTTGACACAAATCAGCCTGTGCATCTGCATGGTAAGATCACAGGCACTGTTTGTATTTGCCCAAATTACTCATGCATATTCTGTTGATATGTTCTTGAAGCACTGTTAATTCTTTGTCATTACATTAGAACAAGTGCCCTTGACATTCCTTTCAGTGGTGTTCAAGGTCAAAGTTCTACTTTATATGTTAGGTCAGAGAAAACCAAACTTCAGTCTACAAAGATAAACAAATTTGATTCTACAAAGATAACCCACCAGAGATTGTTCAAAACCTAACTGCATTTTCTGCATAGCCTGTATAAACAGAAAATCTTTGAAAAAACAACATATTTTGTCTTTCCTGTTTTCACATTCCAAGCCCAAATCTACGAGTACTTGCAATGATGTCCCAAGTTTAGACGTCACTTTCTAGGAATTCAAAAACACCTTACCTCAGAGAATTATGGAATTTGCTTTGTCACGATTTCTTGTTGTGTCATGAAAACTCAAAAGGTACTGCACTGAAACAATGTATCAGGGAATTTACCCTTCCATGATTCAGTAATTTCAGGATTCCTTTATTTCACTTGTATGATGGAGTCAAAAACCATTCTAGGAGCGGGCCTTGGTGGCTCAGTCAGATGCGTGTCTGACTGGTGATCAAAAGGTCAGGGGTTTGATACCCACCAGGTCTGGCAGCATTCTTTTCGTGGAAATTGATCATGAAATATTTTCTTATTTTATGAAGCAGCTGAGTGTTGATTAAGACGTTGTTGGTTTGATCCCTGCATGGAGATTGATCATGACATATTTTCTACGGTCATTTTCTCCCGTCCGCTGATTCCAGAAGGGCAGTTGTCAGTTTCTGGAAAAGAGAATATGCACAAGTACTGGTTAACTGCTTAGAGGACTAAGCCTGTCCAGGAAGTATGGTTAGGTAAACTGACTGTGCTGGACATGACCCTGATGTGTTGAATGGGCTGTAAAACCTAAATCACTCAAAAAACAACAACAAAAAAAAACAAAAAACAGTCCACTGAAGCAGTCAGGGTATTACTCCTGTCCATGATTAAAATCATTCCATGATTCATTGATTCCACTTGTTGTATCATGGAAAATGAAAACAGACTACTGAGGCATAGAATTAGGGGATTTACCAGTACTCTATCCACGATTCCATCATTCCATGAAAACCTAATTCCACTTGTTATAGAATTGAAAACTGATCCACTGTGACAGTGTATCAGGGGATTTGCCATATCCATGATTCCACAAGACCCAGATTTTCACTAGTTATGTTATGGAATTGAAAACCATTCCACTGAGGATTTGCCCTGTCCATGATTCCATCATTCCACAAATCCCTGATTCAACTTGTCAAATTGTATATGATGAAATTGAAGCCCAGTCCAGTGAAGCAGTGTAACATGCATACCCCTGTTTTCACAATATGTTATCAAGGGGAAAATTTGAAAGGGTTGGGTGGGGATGGTGGTTGGGGTTGGCATATATTACGTAGACTTGTTAATATAATCTTAAAAAATTCCCTGTGAAAGACATGCCACTTAATAATGACACTGCACGCTTACCTTTGACACAATCCACTGTATTAGCATATCATTCTCTGTCATTTGTGAATATCCATTCATTCATCAGATTTTTGGCTTACGGTGGATGAATACACCTCCAAGGGAGATTATTCTGACATGAAAGAAGTTTGCCTCCATTCTTAAAATAGTGTTAAGGTGACTGAATTCACTTGGTAGATTTTCTGCCATTGTTTGTAAAGAAGACAACATTTTTAAAGGGGAATGTAATATAAGCTGCAAGTATGTCTTGGAGTATAGTGCTTAGCTAGCCATTTACTTTGATGCAAGATTTTTCAAATTCGGCCAAGAAATAAGGAAGTTATGGTGGTTTGAATAATTTCAAAATGGCTGTCATGGATGCCGCCATATTTGAGGCTTTGTGACGTCACACAGCCCAAATTGAATATGCAAAACCAAACTATTAAGGGTTTTTAAGAATAATTTTGCTACAGATTTTTTGTAGATGTTAAATTTTAGTGACAGCAATCATCTCACCCAAAATAAATCAACTTTTTGAGAATAACAACCTTTATAAAATGAATTTTGTTTATTTTTGAAATCACATTAAACATTCAAAATGGTGGCATCCATTCCACCAGTGTTAAAATATTCAATTGTCCATAACTTTCTTAATACTCCACCGATTTTGATCAAATTTGTATCAAAATGCATTGTTTGTAAAGTTCTTTACTTTAACCCTTAAAGCGCCAAGAAAAACTGCATCTGAAAATGTTGTCTGTTTATGTTGTCTGCTGAATATTCTTGCAGACTTTTCAAACCTATTTTTGCATACAGGCAAACAGTGTGGACCCTGATCAGACTGTTCCTAAAGGAGCAGTCTGATCTGGATCCACATTGTTTGCAAAAATGACTTTTAAAATCACAAGCAGATGACAAAGCAGATGACAATATGTTGTGACTGGCGCTTTAAGGGTTAAAGCATAATACTCTTTAAAGTTGCATTCCCCTTTAACTTCCTGCAAACCAAACCCCTTCTGAAAGGGCAGCAAAGTCCCTTCTTTTATAGTAGATCCCTTTTCAGAATGGAAGTAAAACAATTTTAACAGACTCTACATGTCTTACACAATATTCAGTTAATGAATTTATTTCGCATTAACACAATTTATCAGTTGTGTTTATATGTAATAAATTTTTATAGAGCTTTCTGCCCTGGCAGTGTATCTTTTTCTCAAAAGGAAAGATTTTTTTCTCATTGGGAGCATATTCTTTTCTTTTAGAATGGCCCCACACTGAAGAGAGATTCATATACCAGGAACTGAAATTCATTTTTGCTAGTGATATACCTTTGAGAAGGGAGGTAATAACTTCCAGCTGAGAATACTCTTTCTTTGAAGTTTATTCATTCACCCTATATTTAGAAATGCAGAAACTAGTAATACATCACGAAAACATGCCTATATAATTTTGACCCCATTAAACCCCACTTTTATATAGTAAAACTGGGGTTTACAGGGGTATGCATAATTTTTCTTATTTTTGCTCAAAAACATAGATTGTGGGTACTCGTTAGAACCGCCTCGCTGAGGCAGTTCTAACAAGTACCCAGAATCTATATTTTGAGCAGCAATATGAAAAATATCAGAGTTTTTTTTATCTGAAAATTTTCAGTTTTTGGAGTTAGAATTTTCTATATATTTGAATAGGCGTGTTTTTGTAATGTAACCGTTTGATTGCAGTAATTTATTTTGTGTGTTTGTTGCTAGATAGTAGTCAATAGGAAATGTATGAGCTTTTTCTAGTTAAAAGACATCTACTGGTATGAACGAAAATGAACCCTTAAAGTGCTAAGCAAAATTGTAGCAGACGACATTAAAATATTTGAATACTCATCTCTGTCATAAGATCCCTTTTAACTAGAGGAGCTCTGGGAACCAGTGATTGGTTCCAGGTGGAAGTTTTTCTAGTCGTTAGTTTCCAGTCATAACTACTAGAGTCATAATGAGAAAGTGTGACTGCTTGCAAATGTGTGAGCATTGAAGAGCCAGATCATTTTTTCTTTCAAACAGAAGTTTATATCTGATACATATGAGCTGAAAATCATAGCTTCAGATAAGAGGGGTATCAACATAATAGTTTCTTATTTCTCCACAAAAACATATGTTGTGGGTCTCATCAGAAGCACCTCACTGAGGCACTTCTAATGAGTACCCACAACATATGTTTTTGTGGAGATATAAGAAAGATATAACATTTTTCGGATGAAAGAAACTCCTTATCTGTTGCTGTGTGAAAATGTGCCCATGGACAAGGGTGCCCTTCAGCATTCACGCAGTCTGATCAGAATCTTCTTTAGGTGCATTTTGAATAGATAAGAATTAAAAATTTCTTCGTGCAGACAATGAAGTCTCAGATAGCATAGATGTGCAGGCTGATTTGAGTCTCTGATGGGCACAAATGTCAAACGGTACATTTTCTCAAGGTGCATCTCATGTAGCCTTGCTTTGACCTTACTTTGGCAGCTTCTGCTAAAAATATTCTACAAACATGTTCTGCCAATGGATATAATCCCTTAAGCAATAAGCGCTTTCATTGTTTAAACTGTTGACGGCACTTTTTACTTTGCACAATTTTGTCAACGTTGTTCTGAATTAGCGTTGTGATATTTACTTTTTTGCATTTTGTAGAAATGAAAATATTCTCTGTTTTATGTTACATTCCATAAACATTCCTGCATAAAACGCTTGGGCTGTAATGTAAGAAAAGGTACCTTCGGACATGTGCATCCAGCAAAGATTCAGATCAGCCTGTGCATTTATGCAGTCAGATCAGTCTTCACTAGGCCGGCCTCGGTGGCTTAGTTGGATGCGCCGTCCGACTGGAGACCGGGAGGTCGCGGGTTCAACCCCCGCCGAGGTCAGCAACATTCTTTCATGCAGATTGATCGTGAAATATTTTCTACGATCATTCTCCCCTTCTGCTGATTCAAGAAGGGCAGTTGTCAGTTTCTGGCGTCAGAATGTGCACAATACTGCTTAAAGGCTTAGAGGACTAAGTCTGCCTAGTAACATGTGGATAGGTAAACTGACTGCGCTTGACATGACCCCATTGTGTTGACTGGGCTGTAAAACCTCAACACAAACAAACAGTCTTCACTAAGCACATTTGGATAGCCAAGGATGTAAAATTTCTTCATATTGACAACAAAAACATTTTGGAAAGCCAAGGATTCAAAATTTCTTCATATGTACAACAAAGACATTTTGGATAGCCAAGGATTCAAAATTTCTTCATATTTACAACAAAAACTTTTTGGAAAGCCAAGGATTCAAAATTTCTTCATATGTACAACAAAGACATTTTGGATAGCCAAGGATTCAAAATTTCTTCATATTGACAACAAAAACATTTTGGATAGCCAAGGATTCAAAATTTCTTCATATTGACAACAAAAACATTTTGGAAAGCCAAGGATTCAAAATTTCTTCATATGTACAACAAAGACATTTTGGATAGCCAAGGATTCAAAATTTCTTCATATTCACAACAAAAACATTTTGGAAAGCCAAGGATTCAAAATTTCTTCATATGTACAACAAAGACATTTTGGATAGCCAAGGATTCAAAATTTCTTCATATTCACAACAAAAACATTTTGGATAGCCAAGGATTCAAAATTTCTTCATATTGACAACAAAAACATTTTGGAAAGCCAAGGATTCAAAATTTCTTCATATTGACAACAAAAACATTTTGGAAAGCCAAGGATTCAAAATTTCTTCATATTGACAACAAAAACATTTTGGATAGCCAAGGATTCAAAATTTCTTCATATTGACAACAAAAACATTTTGAAAAGCCAAGGATTCAAAATTTCTTCATTTTCACAACAAAAACATTTTGGAAAGCCAAGGATTCAAAATTTCTTCATATAGACAACAAAGACATTTTGGATAGCCAAGGATTCAAAATTTCTTCATATTGACAACAAAGACATTTTGGATAGCCAAGGATTCAAAATTTCTTCATATTGACAACAAAAACATTTTGGATAGCCAAGGATTCGAAATTTCTTCATTTTCAGAACAAAAACATTTTGGAAAGCCAAGGATTCAAAATTTCTTCATATTCACAACAAAACATTTTGGATAGCCAAGGATTCAAAATTTCTTCATATTGACAACAAATCATTTTGGATAGCCAAGGATTCAAAATTTCTTCATATTCACAACAAAAACATTTTGGATAGCCAAGGATTCAAAATTTCTTCATATTCACAACAAAAACATTTTGGATAGCCAAGGATTCAAAATTTCTTCATATGTACAACAAAAACATTTTGGATAGCCAAGGATTCAAAATTTCTTCATATTGACAACAAAGACATTTTGGATAGCCAAACAGGAGTCATCCTAGAGGGCAATTTGGGAGAAAAAGTCTCCCTAAGCTGGCTGACTTCTCCCTGTCTTGAGCTGAGGGAGAAGGGAAAGTGTATAGAATGTATAGGAAAATCCAAAATTTGGACCAAAACTTCTCCCTGAAATCACCTCAAAACTTCTCCCTCTCTGAAAGCTCTAGGATGACCCCTGTAGCCAAGGATTCAAAATTTCTTCATATAGACAACAAAAACATTTTGTATATCCAAGGATTCAAAATTTCTTCATATTGACAACAAAAACATTTTGGAAAGCCAAGGATTCAAAATTTCCTCATATTGACAACAAAAACATTTTGGAAAGCCAAGGATTCAAAATTTCTTCATATTGACAACAAAAACATTTTGGATAGCCAAGGATTCAAAATTTCTTCATATTGACAACAAAAACATTTTGGAAAGCCAAGGATTCAAAATTTCTTCATTTTCACAACAAAAACATTTTGGAAAGCCAAGGATTCAAAATTTCTTCATATTGACAACAAAGACATTTTGGATAGCCAAGGATTCAAAATTTCTTCATATTGACAACAAAGACATTTTGGATAGCCAAGGATTCAAAATTTCTTCATATTGACAACAAAGACATTTTGGATAGCCAAGGATTCGAAATTTCTTCATTTTCAGAACAAAAACATTTTGGAAAGCCAAGGATTCAAAATTTCTTCATATTCACAACAAAAACATTTTGGATAGCCAAGGATTCAAAATTTCTTCATATTGACAACAAAAACATTTGCGATAGCCAAGGATTCAAAATTTCTTCATATTCACAACAAAAACATTTTGGATAGCCAAGGATTCAAAATTTCTTCATATTCACAACAAAAACATTTTGGATAGCCAAGGATTCAAAATTTCTTCATATGTACAACAAAAACATTTTGGATAGCCAAGGATTCAAAATTTCTTCATATGTACAACAAAGACATTTTGGATAGCCAAGCAGGAGTCATCCTAGAGGGCAATTTGGGAGAAAAAGTCTCCCTAAGCTGGCTGACTTCTCCCTATCTTGAGCTGAGGGAGAAGGGAAAGTGTATAGAATGTATAGGAAAATCCAAAATTTGGACCAAAACTTCTCCCTGAAATCGCCTCAAAACTTCTCCCTCTCTGAAAGCTCTAGGATGACCCCTGTAGCCAAGGATTCAAAATTTCTTCATATAGACAACAAAAACATTTTGTATAGCCAAGGATTCAAAATTTCTTCATATGTACAACAAAGACATTTTGAATAGCCAAGGATTCAAAATTTCTTCATATTGACAACAAAAACATTTTGGAAAGCCAAGGATTCAAAATTTCTTCATTTTCACAACAAAAACATTTTGGAAAGCCAAGGATTCAAAATTTCTTCATATTGACAACAAAGACATTTTGGATAGCCAAGGATTCAAAATTTCTTCATATTGACAATAAAGACATTTTGGATAGCCAAGGATTCAAAATTTCTTCATATTGACAACAAAAACATTTTGGATAGCCAAGGATTCGAAATTTCTTCATTTTCAGAACAAAAACATTTTGGAAAGCCAAGGATTCAAAATTTCTTCATATTCACAACAAAAACATTTAGGATAGCCAAGGATTCAAAATTTCTTCATATTGACAACAAAAACATTTTGGATAGCCAAGGATTCAAAATTTCTTCATATTCACAACAAAAACATTTTGGATAGCCAAGGATTCAAAATTTCTTCATATTCACAACAAAAACATTTTGGATAGCCAAGGATTCAAAATTTCTTCATATGTACAACAAAGACATTTTGGAAAGCCAAGGATTCAAAATTTCTTCATATTCACAACAAAAACATTTTGGATAGCGAATAATGCAAAAAAATTTCATAATGACAACAAAAACATTTTGGATAGCCAAGGATTCAAAATTTCTTCATATAGACAACAAAAACATTTTGGATAGCCAAGGATTCAAAATTTCTTCATATTGACAACAAAAACATTTTGGATAGCCAAGGATTCAAAATTTCTTCATATTCACAACAAAAACATTTTGGATAGCCAAGGATTCAAAATTTCTTCATATGGACAACAAAAACATTTTGGATAGCCAAGGGTTCAAAATTTCTTCATATGGACAACAAAAACATTTTGGATAGCCAAGGATTCAAAATTTCTTCATATTCACAACAAAAACATTTTGGAAAGCCAAGGATTCAAAATTTCTTCATATTGACAACAAAAACATTTTGGATAGCCAAGGATTCAAAATTTCTTCATATGTACAACAAAAACATTTTGGAAAGCCAAGGATTCAAAATTTCTTCATATTGACAACAAAAACATTTTGATAGCCAAGGATTCAAAATTTCTTTATATAGACAACAAAAACATTTTGGATAGCCAAGGATTCAAAATTTCTTCATATGTACAACAAAAACATTTTGTATAGCCAAGGATTCAAAATTTCTTCATATAGACAACAAAGACATTTTGGATAGCCAAGGATTCAAAATTTCTTCATATGTACAACAAAAACATTTTGATAGCCAAGGATTCAAAATTTCTTCATATTCACAACAAAAACATTTTGATAGCCAAGGATTCAAAATTTCTTCATATTGACAACAAAAACATTTTGAATAGCCAAGGATTCAAAATTTCTTCATATAGACAACAAAGACATTTTGGAAAGCCAAGGATTCAAAATTTCTTCATATTGACAACAAAAACATTTTGAATAGCCAAGGATTCAAAATTTCTTCATATTGACAACAAAAGCATTTTGATAGCCAAGGATTCAAAATTTCTTTATATAGACAACAAAATCTCAGATCAGACTGTGCAGGTTCTGCACAGTCTGATCTGAATCTTTGTTGGCTATACATGTCCAAATGTAGGTTTTCTGATATGCAGCTTTTTTGTTTGTTTAATTTGATATTCAAATGGAATGTGTAATTTATAATGATTTTTATTGCTGATTGTTTATTAATAAAATTTTGTTGTGTTTTGTTACTTTTGTACAATATTAAAATTTGATATATGATGATTCCTAGCATGCTGTTTAAAAATTTCAGCAGACGATATTCTGAAATATTTTTCTCTTTTTTTTCCATTGGACAGCTCATGCAAATTGTTTCCTAAGGAGACAATTGCAACCCTATTTTCTGAGATAAATAAGAAAAATACAATCAATTTGATGTCTGCTGAATTTGCCCAGAAATGCTAAATTTTAAATGCTAAGTGGAGCGTAGCAACACCTACAGACATACAATAGTTATTCAGAGGATTCTAGGCAAATTGTGTAGACCAGGTCAGACTGCTCTAAAGGGAGACATTTTATCAGGCTCTACATGCCTTGGCATTCAGCAGCACATTTTTAATACAGTCGACTCGTTATCTTGACCTCGCTTCTCGAATAATCGCTTATCTCGAAGTGAAAATCTCGTCCCTGTTTAACAGGGACCTCTAACAACAGGTACCAAAATATTGTGGAAAAGAGGAGAAATTGCTCCTTAGGAGCAATTTCTCCTCTTTTCCACAATATTTTCAATATATTTCTAATTCCAGGAGTCAAAGTACATATTCATTTGTTAAGTGTGCTGTTCAATTTATTGTTTTTCTCATTTCCGCAAATCTGATATGTCAAGATACGGATATCTCGAAGTGTTTCAGAGAGTCCTTTGGAATTCGAGAGTTGACTGTACATTACCAGATAATCAGATGCGGACCTTCAGATTTTAAAGGGAGTTATGTTCCAAATATTAAGGTTACCCTTTTTTCCCTAAAAGTTGGAGAGACAGACCTGAGCATATTTGTAGACCCAGACCAAATACCTCATTATGTGATATCTGATGAGGATCTAAACTGCTTGTCATTTTTCGAGCTGTTTTTTAAACACATTAAGATGTAGTGAACTGGATTTGTTCAAATTTTGGGACAAATATGGTAACAAGGTGGCCAGATATTTAGGCTAAACACAGTCCATGCCTTTTATAGGTTTTGCTGTGCCAGGCTTGTTGGACACACAATGTGAGAAAATGTTCTTTAAGATCTACGCACCAACAAAGACTTGGTCAGCCTTTACATCTATGCAGTCTGATCAGACTAAAGTAAAACCTGTGTTAAGTAAGCACCCATCAGAGAGCCAAAAAGTGGTTGCAGAAAACAGGTTTTGCTTAATACAGGTAAATTTATACTTATTTACTTTTAATTGGGCATGCAATAGTGGCATTTTAAGACAGAGGATTCCTTAACTCTTATTAGGCTGAATAAATTGAAATGACATGCTGACTTCTAATTTTCAGCCATTCAGATTACTTGATCCAGGTGTTTTTACAAATTCACATACTGAATGACAAATAGTGCAGATCTAGATCAGTTGGCTTCTTCAGAAGCCAACTGATCTGGATCTACACTGTTTGCAAAGGCAGGGCATATCTGAATTCAGCAGGTCAAGGGTTATTAAAGGTGGACTTTAAGACCAGTTTGATTGTATTGGCTGGAGAATGAAGACTCTGCAGACAGTATGAATGTGCACGCTGATCTAACTCTTTGTTGGGCAGATATATCGGTGGGAACATTTTGTATTACAACTCATTTGATTTTTGTGCTTTTGCATTTTGATTCAGACTGGCTCTGGTTTGATATGTTTTGTACAAAAAAAACGTGTACTGTATTTTTTTTTTTTTTTTTTTTTTTTTTTTGCTTTTGGCTTAAACAATAAATGGCTTACTTGTCATAATTCATAAGTTACCATAACCTTAAACTTGTACAATGAAAATTTATTATAGAATTTATTAAAGAAATATGAGAGAGAATCAGATTAATTTTGTCAGAGTTCTGACCCTTTCCAACTTTGGCTTTTTGTATGCGACATGGACAAGTAGTTGGGGGCGTAATATTGTACAAACACATTTTTTTTTCTTTTTTTCTGATTTCTTCACAAAATCATATATTGTTGGTACTCAAAGGCACTTCTAATGAGTACCCACAACATATGTTTACATGAAGAAATAAGAAAAATAAGTTTTCGGATGCTATGCCTATCTGTCTGAATAGCTGAAGTAAAATTAATATTTAGGATTTCATTTTCAACTGACTTAAAATGGCAAAGATAAAACAAAATATATGGCAGTTTTGTCAGGTTTTTAATTCATATTTTAGATACAAAACAAGAAATGAAATCCATTGTAGGTATTAAGTGGGCAGCACCAGTGACAAAACACTTTTGCTTGAAAATTCCTTTTCCCTTAAGCCATAAAGTGTCACACAAAATTTTGTATCAAAGGACATTCTTAAACATTCTTTTTATTACATGTATTTGTTCTGAGAGAATTTTTCTGAGAAAATAATGCTTGATTTTTTTATGTAAATGGTCTGCCTAGCAGAAAACTGTTTTAACCTGTTTTAAGCTCCAGTCAAAGTGTTTGTTTTTTTCTTTTCAACCAAAAAGTATTGATATTTTTCTTTTTTCTCCACAAAAGCATATGTTGTGGGTACTCATTAGAAGCACCTCGCTGGGGTGCTTCTGAGTCCCCACAACATATGTTTTGGTTTTTTTTGGAGAAATAACAATTTTTGCATGATGCCTTCTTATCAGGAGCTATGAGGATCCTTGAGATTCTTATCAGGAGCTATGAGAAAAACCTTGAGATTTTTATCAGGAGCTATGAGAGAAACCTTGAGATTCTTATCAGGAGCTATGAGAAACCTTGAGATTCTTATCAGGAGCTATGAGGATCCTTGAGATTCTTATCAGGAGCTATGAGAGAAACCTTGAGATTCTTATCAGGAGCTATGAGAGAAAACTTGAGATTCTTATCAGGGGCTATGAGAAATCTTGAGATTCTTATCAGGGGCTATGAGAAACCTTGAGATTCTTATCAGGAGCTATGAGAGAAACCTTGAGATTCTTATCAGGAGCTATGAGGATCCTTGAGATTCTTGTCAGGAGTTATGAGGATTCTTGAGATTCTTATCAGGAGTTATGAGAGAAACCTTGAGATTCTTATCAGGAACTATGAGAAAACTTGAGATTCTTATCAGGAGCTATGAGGATTCTTGAGATTCTTATCAGGAGCTATGAGAGAAACCTTGAGATTCTTATCAAGACTTATGAGAATCCTTGAGATTCTGAACTCTGCTGAGTTTTGAGCTTAGTTTTGTTCATTGTTCTTCTACACACATTGCCATATCAGTCAAGTTGGTCAACGATATGTATTGTATAAGGTGTTCAACAATATAGTTTGGGAACATCTGAGGTGTTAGCGCTCCCATCTTTGGATCACGAGGTCCCCGGTAAAAATCCCACTGGAGGCAGAATTCGTCTTATTACTGTACACGGCTTCATTGCATAGAGCCTTTCATTATCACCCTTGCAGCCTCTCTATATGACTTAAAAATGTTGAAAGAGACGTAAAACACCAAATCATTATCAAGGATGTAGTTTACATTGCTGGTTGTGCCAGGGATAGAAACGCTTTTCATGTGGGCATTGCTAGTCTCTTGTAGCTTCTAAAATGTCCCCTCTTGCACAGTTTTGTTATTAGGAAACTCATATTTTTAATAGGAAACTAATAGATACAGACAACCCTCTTTATACCGACACTCGATACAACAGCAAAATTCATTTTAATGACAATTTTACGGTCATATATGAAACCTTGTTTAAGAGGTAACAATTAGTCACAAATTATGCAAGAATATTGCATTTAATACTTTAAAGAAACATATGTTTTGGATATTTGTTAGAATTGCCTCTGTGAGGCAATTCTAACAAATATCCAGAATTTTTGTTGTATGAGGAAATAAGAACAAAACAAGACCTTTCTTACATATCAATCTGCTCATTAAGTATTCTGTACAACAGCAAATTCATTTTAATGGCAAAGTCTTTTGGAACAAATGCTGTCGTTGTAATGAGAGTTTTTTCCTGAGAAATTTCTTTGTATAGCTTGCCCTGGAATTTATTTTGTACAGTTAGCTGCAAGATTGTTTTGTACAGTAAACTGCAGACTTTATTTTGTACAGTTAGCTGTGTACAGCTTGAAATAATTGTATTATGCAATAAGTCACAATGAATTTGTAAATAGCTTTTATCTAATATATTTATTGCATTTTATGCTCTTAGACTTTTAAAGCAGATCCGTCGCATTATCCAAAACATTATGAAAGCACACCTATTCAAATATATTGAAAATAATTTTCAGATAAAAATTCTGATATTTTTTCATATTTCTGCTCAAAACATAGATAGTGAGGTGGTTCTAAAGAATTCCCACAGTCTATGTTGTTGTTTTTTTCAGCAGAAATAAGAAAATTAATGTACTCTCTTGTACACCCCAGTTTTACTGTATAAAAGTGGGGTCTAAGGGGGTCAAACATCACGAAAACATGCCTCTATAGTTTTGACCCCCTTAAACCCCACTTTTATGTTGTAAAACTGGGGTTTACAGGGGTATACATTATTTTTCTCATTTTGCTCGAAAACATAGATTGTGGGTACTTGTTAGAACCGTCTTGCCGAGGCGGTTCTAACGAGTACCCACAATCTATGTTTTGAGCAAAAATATGAAAAATATTTGAATTTTTGTCTTAAAATTTTCAATTTTTCGGTGATTAACTATTCAGTATATTTGAATAGACATGTTTTCGTAATGACTATATGTGTGTTTTCGTGATGACCTTGGCTTTTTCACTAGTATTTTTTAGACCAGTTAGCAATACTGTAGATTTTGAGGCTGGTCTAGGATATCTTAAAATAGACCGAGTAGGTATCATCTTGTTTGATACATCACTTGACCCACCGCTGCAGCCACATCAAAGCTATCATGCCGCCATTTATGACAGTTTTTGAAATGATAGTAAGACAGTGACTTAAAATATTTTAACTATAACTTACATTTTAAACTGCCCTGGTTTAGGTACAGCTGTTTTTTTCCTAGCTGTTTGTCCTAAAATATCTACAGTAAATGTCCTAAAATTTGAAACCCTTCATTCTATACTTTTTTGGCCTAAATTTTGCTTTTTATGTACTTCTTTCTTCATATCGTACCTAATGGAGGAATGGCAAATAGTGTATACCCTGATCAGACTGCTTCTTCAGAAGCAGTCTGATCTACGACTGCACTGTTTGCATATGTCATTTTATCAGACACTTTGATGTACAAAATTTTAAGACATTTACTGTGTTTAGTTCAGTATTTGACATAATTACCATACAAACCCCTGTAAGCAGTATTTGAAATAATTACCATACAAACCCTTGTAAGCGCATAGTCAAGCAATTCCTGAGTCTTTTGATTACAGTCTTTGAACTTTTATCTAATTCTTTATAAAAGCATATGTTCCTGGTACTCATTTGAATTGCCACGACAAGGGTGGATATTTTATAGGTTTTTCCAGTGGTTTTGAAAAACCTGAGGGCAGAGTGTGGTAATCATGTCAGATGCAGTAATTACTTTTTGAGCCACAACATGTGAAAACTTACATTCAGACATGTGCCCCCATCGAAGACTCCAGTCAGCCTACACATCCTCGCAGTCTGATCAGAGTCTTTGTTTTCCACATGAAGAAACTTTGCGTACTTGACTATCCAAAGTGTGTCCAGTGAAGATTCTGATCAGACTGCATGAATGCATAGGCTGATCTGAATCTTCACTGAGCATACTTGTTCGAAGGTATGTTTTCTGACCCTCCTGAGGTTATAAAACTTTTTTCATGCTCCTCAGCTGAGCATGAAATTTTTCCTGCTAATAAATCTCAAATTACTAACAATTCCAAATTCTTTCTTGCCAAACTTAGCTGAGCATGAAAATTTCTCTGCTAATAAATATGAAAATGCCAACTTTTGTTGGCATTTTCATATCTATTAGCAGAGAAAATTTCATGTTCAGCTGAGTTGAACATGAAAAAAGTTTTATAACCTTGGGGCCTTGTTGTCTGAACCATACTCAATTTGTGAATCATATCATGTACAAGCCAGGTGCATTTATGAACTGACGGTCTTGCAGTCCATGTTGGTGGAGCTCTAGAAAGGGGCTGGCCTCGTTGGCTCAGTCATGTGCATCTGACTGATGATCAGGAGACTGCGGGTTCGACCCCCACCAAGTCAGCAACATTCTTTCGTGGAGATTGATCATGAAATATTTTCTATGGTCATTCTTTCCTTTCTGCTGATTCAAGAAGGGCAGTTGTCAGTTTGTGGCGAAAGAATGTGCACAATACTGGTTACCCCTTTGGAGGACTAGGCGTGCTCAGTAAAAGTGTGGTTAGGTAAACTGACCGTGCTCGACATGACCCCATTGGGTTGACTGGATCGTAAAACTTGAACACAAACAGAAAGCTCTAGAAAGGGTGCTTTATTCAGTCAAAAAGTTCTGACATTTATTCTCATTTCTCTACATTATGCCAATCAAACTGTGGATCCCCAGTTCAGACTGCTTGTAGCAATGGATCAAAATCCATGGGTGGATCCATGAGGATTTCTGAGGGGGTTGATTTAATCAGGAGTTCGATTTAATCATATTATCATACTTACTCTATGTATTGGAACAGATAGGCCTGAGCAAACAGTGCAGACCCAGATCAGAGGCCGCAGAATGCGGCCTCTGATCAGGGTCTACACTGTTTGCCACACACCTTGCAATTTTACACACATTCACAGGTAGTAAACTGGACTTGTTGAAGAGAAGTATAAGGAACGGTATCCCAAGTCTATCAAATTATCAAAAAATTCCCATGAACATAAAATTTTGAGTCAAAGAGGGGTTCAACTGAACCCCATGAATCCCTTCAGAATTCACTCCTGGAATCTATACAGTCCGTTTAACTTACCTGTACTAAAGTACAGTTGGAGCCATGGGAGTCACCATGGTGTTAGTGTTGGCGTCAGTGTGGACATTGGTTTAAGTTTTTTAAAAGGCTCTATCTCCTTAACCTCTGGACAGAAGTACAGTAGAACCTCAATAATTCAAACTCCAATAATTCAAAATTCTTAATAATTCAAAATCATTTTGAAGTCCCAACTGAATTATATGTATGCATTTTAACTCTCTATTATTCAAAATCTTAATAATTCAAATAAAACTGTTTGGTTCCTTGGACTTTGAATTATCGAGGTTCCACTGTAGTTCATACTTGCCCAGATGTTGGATACTGGTCTGAAGTTCTGTTCTGTACCACCTCAACCCACATGAGTGACTGAGTTCAAGGTCACGGACTTAGAAAAAAAATATGTTAAAGTTTTGTTTAAAAAATTTTGAGGCAAAGGATGATTCAGGCAAGGCAGACTATGCAGTCCTGCAACAGCCTTTATTTAGCTTTATTACATTCAAGTCAAATGGACAGTCAAATTTAAGTATGGTAAGATTTTATTGTCCGAAATTTAGTGTAAATGTAATATAACCTCTGTTTGGTCAGTGTTGTTAGAATTAATTAGAAGCCATTGCATTTTACTTATTTCAGATATATAGTAAATGTTCTAAAAATTCAAACAGAAAAAATGAGGTATTTTATTCATGATCTCTCTTTTCAGTGAAACAAGAGGAAATAGCCAATTTTGCAAAGGGAGGCAATTATTGCCTCCCTTTGCAAAATAAGTTACTTCCCCTCCTCAAAAAAGTCTTGATGATTTTTCTTTTTGAATTAAAATTTTACTGTTCAATTTTTTAGAACATTTACTTATTAGGTCTGTAAGTGTGCTAATATTTATGATCGTTTACAAATGATTTTTTGAAAGCTTGAGATTTTTTTCTTTTTTTTTTTTTTGCATAAAATTTGCGTGAAAATACAATAACTTACCCTTGAATTGAATGACAGTAAAAGATAACTCTGTAAGTTTTTTGTCGTTTTTTTTTTTTCTATAACATATCTGTGTTATCATAATGTATATCGTGAAACTAGTAATTGTCATGGCTAGCTCTCATAATTTCCTGAAGTCAGATACCGTAATAAGTCTAAGTATTGGGACAGAGAGGCCTGAGCAAGCAGTATAGACCCAGATCAGATGCCATATAATATGGCATCTGATCAGGGTCTACACTGTTTGCCACTCATCTAGCAGTTTTTCAGACACACAAGCATGTAGTAAAATACACTTGTTCAAAATTTAAGAAGTTAAGGTGTCCATTTTTGTCACACCTGCTGGCATGGTGCGACATAGGCATCCCGTTTTCCGTCCGTCAGCAATTTTATTGACCCTTGCAATCTCTTCAACTGTAATTGCTAGTACCTTCAAACCTTCAAACTTGCATAGTGTTTCTCCTCCGCACCTTCACTCAGCACGCACCTTGTACCGGTGACATTGACCCATATTTTTTTTTTGTTTTTTTTTGTTTTTGTTTTTTTGTTTTTGTTTTTTTGTTGTTGTTTTTTTTTGGGGGGGTGGATAAATTTTTGCGCAGGTGCGACACCCACTTCCGGGGAATTATTGTTGTATATGTTAATATGTCTTAAAGAATGCTTGATGAGTGGCCAATAGTGAAGACACTGATCTGATGCCTGATTCACTGGCATCTTGTCTGGGTCTACACTGTTTGCGTAGGCCTGTTTGTCCCAGCATGGTGGAAATAAATAGCCCAAGAAAATTGCTAGATTTACTGTAAAACTGTTGAATTTATAAAATGATGTTGAGTTAACGATGAATAAAATGTTAGGTAAAGATGATCAAATGTTTGTTTTATGTCATAAGCATTTTTAGCTCACCTGAACCAGAGTCGCAGGGTGAGCTATTGTGATCACTTGCCATCCAGCATAAGTCCACCCCATTACGAAAACATGCCTATTCATTACGAAAACACGCCTATTCAAATATATAGAAAATTTCACCTCCAAAAAACTGAAAATTTTCAGATGAAAAACTCTGATATTTTTCATATTTCTGCTCAAAACATAGATTGTGGGTACTCGTTAGAACCGCTTCACCGAGGCGGTTTTAACGAGTACCCATAATCTATGTTTTGAGCAGAAATAAGAAAAATATTTTATACCCCTTTAAACCCCAGTTTTACTATATAAAAGTGGGGTTTAAGGGGGTCAAAATTATATAGGCATGTTTTCGTGATGTCAAATATACTGAAAATTTGACCACCAAAAAATGAAAAATTTCAGATAAAAAATTCTGGTATTTTTCATAAGTAGTTCTAACGAGTATCCACAATCTATGTTTTGAGCAGAAACTAAAAAAAATAATGTATACCCCTCTAAACCCCAGTTTCGCTACATAAAAGTGGGGTTTAAGGGGGTCAACATTATATAGGCATGTTTTCCTGATGCGCCCGTCTACAGCTTTGTAAGACTTCTCCTCTGAAACTCCTGGGCTAATTTCCTTCAAACTTCAGCTGGAGGGATTGAAAAGTTATACAAATGGTCACAGTCCGTTAACACTTGTCATGCTATGGGCAAACTCGGCAGATGGCAAAATTGATACATTTCCTACTTTTCCCAGAAAATAGGCTATGACATAGGGGATACAATTTGCATGAAATGTCAAGGGCTAATTTCTGGAATGTCAAAGCCTATTTTCTGGGAGAAAAGAGAAAAATGTTTCAAAATTTCTTCTGCTGAAATTTTTACCCAGCATGCAGTGTTATTTAAGATGGCCGCCATGCCCATGTGGAGTAAAAATACTTAAAAATCTTCATCTCCAGAGAAGAATCTTTGAGGCTGAATCTTGGTATATTACATCAGAGATTTTATGTCTCTGATGGTCCTCGGTTGGTTGGGTGTGGTGAAGGTGCCGAGTATCTGAAGTCATCGGGGCGTCCAACTGATATTGGCTTCCAGCTGGACAAGGCCTGCTATCATTGTTGCAGGTAAGGGTAGAGAAAGAATGTTTTTATTTCTTCTGTTTCTTCACTTTCATTCCTGTTGTTCGTTCTTCCCTGTCCCTCTCTTTCATCTCCTCTACTATCCTATCTCATTTCTCCCGTTCTCTGGGAGACAATACAAAATGACCCACAAGGGTTGACGTGTCGTTAAAACCCAATGACCTTTGACCTTTTAAGGCAAATAAAATTTGCGTCCCATACATTTGTATGGGGAAAATGCAGAAAACCCATTTTCTCAAAATGAATCGACCAGCATGCAGGCTCTGTAGGAGAGCGTCCTTGTGACCGGGAGGTTGCGGGTTCGATCCCCGGCCGGGTGAAACCAAAGACCATTAAAAATGGTACTAGCTGCTCTTTCGCTTGGCACTCAGCATTAAGAAAGTAGAGCTAGAACTGGTCAGCTCAGCGTCAGTATAATGTGACTGGGTGGAATATCATATCAAATTGTCTGGGACGTGATATTTCAGTGAGGCAGCACTCTTAAAGTGAGCATTGAGCTTCCTGCCACATCCAAGCGACGTTAAGCCCAAATCAAATCAAACAAAAACGACAAAAAAACAACAAAATGAATCAGAGACTTACAATTAAAATTTATAATGTACAATCAAGATAGCAAAAACTATTATGTTCCTCATATCTCAATAATAATAAGGAGCTAGGCGCTTGAAACGTGATGCGCTTATTGGAAACGATGAGTAGACTACCTGATTACTTTTTGAAAGAAAAAGATTTTTGAGTTCTGTCCACTGTAGTAAAATGATAATGAAATCTTGTCAGTGAGATATTTCGATAACTGTTTGACCTAGGGCCTTGAAACTTGGTGAGCGGGCTTGGGGGGAGGGAGGGGTGGGGGCGGGGAGTGGCGGCGGGGGGGGGGGGGGCGGGGGGGAATGGAGTTGATATCCTTATTAACTTTTGAAAAAATCTAGAGTTATATCCCTATGGAGTGGAGTCGGGGTGAGTTGATATCC